>CAWUFW010008475.1:600000-883851 GCA_963921515.1 Calotriton arnoldi | reverse complement strand
TAAATGGACAGAGAATGCCTGTTAGTGGATTACACCAGGATGAGGCAGATCCAACACAAAGCAGCCTTGATGTTCGGCACGCCGACGTTTAATAGTGCCGGCTGCGGGCTTCTGAACAGAGCTTTAGGCACCGGCACTTATCCCTTTACATATTAACCACTGATACGGGGTGTGATGTAGTGGCCACAGCATAAACACCCATATATTTTCATGCTAGATGGACTGAAATAAAGTGACCTGGCTTTCATGAGAACCTAACACCAAAGTAATTAAGTCAAAGCCTTCTAAATAGCGCAGCTGTCTTGTTGCAAAAGTCTTATTGAGAACCTGGAAAGCAACTCTTCTATTGCTTTCCATTGGCTTTTTGTTTTGTCAGTCATATTTTCTTAGGTTAATTTGTTTTAGGCTCTCCATCCAGTCTTTGTAACTCCTGTGGATCATAGCCTGTCTATAATCTCTCTAATTGATTCCTTTTAACCTTCCACAAGTGTCTCCTTTTCAGGATTTTTTTTCTTTTCCTAAAAGCACTCCATGAGAGTGCATGATATTTCCCCATTTTTTGTGTTTTCACACTTTTCCCAGCACATTTCCGTCCATAACATTCTGTAAATGTAATTTTCCACAACTTTGTCCTTCGAGGCGCTCTTATGTATGCTTTCACTTTTATAAAGCTTGGCCCTTCAAGTAGCTCCCCCACACCCTCCATTTTGCTCTTTCTCCATTTTGTTACCCTCGCTGCACCCTCTGTGTTGATTCCCCCACCCGCGCTCTTCATACTGCCTCCCCGCAAATCCACATGTTGTTTCGGGTAGCCTCCATGGCGTTTCCCCCGCACTCCTGTTGCCTTATTTTGAAGGCGCGTCCATGTTTGGTCCTCATCCTACAAAATATTGTGGCTGCCTAGTAGGCTTTTCTTCTTGTTTATTATAAGTGCTGCACAGTATCAGGGATGCTTTGCAGAATAGCTAAAAGCATTGGCAAAGCCAAGAGGTCCCATAGGTGAGACCTTTTGGCTTTGCCAAGGTTTATGTCCCAAACTTTCTATTCTGCCTTCTTCTACAAATGCATGTCCAGCTTCTACTTCCAAATGCTTGTCTTCCAACTGTTTATCATGCACCTCTCCTTCAAATGTTGTCCTATACTTCCCTCAGTTCTATTTAAGGAGCCTTCTGCACTATGCCGAAATTACTATTGTGGCTTTTCAAAGCTGCAGTTTGCCCACCCTCCAGAAAGCAAGTTCAGGGGCATAGCTCCGGGGGAGGGGGAGGGGGAAGGGGTAAAGGGTTGTTTGGGGTGTTGGTGCTTTCAGTTGGGTGTGGTGAGGTGTCAGTTGGATTTCACCTGGGATTTGTGCATGCACACAGGGCCGGACTGGGAACCAAAACCGGCCCTGGCAAACTGCTCGGACGGCCACCCCTGAGGTGGGGGGGTGCAGCCGAGCAGTTTGCGAGGGCCGGTTTCGGCCGATTTTGTTACAGGGGGCCAATATTGCTGACCCCCGGTAACAAAAACGGCCTCCCAGGGGCCCGAAACCGGCCCCCACCCTAGCGGCGCACCGGGGAAACACCCGGTGCCCGCTACGGCCAGTCCAGCCCTGCATGCACACACTGACAAAATCACACACTCTCTCCCATCTCGGTTTTAAAAGTCCTCATAAATGTTGCTTATTTTACAAAATTGTGTGTTTTTCCCTCTTAGTACTCCTACCAATCCGCATTCCTCTCCCTTTCTGCTGCCCCTTAAGCAGGGCCGGACTGGCTACCGGGCGTTTTGGCATGCTGCCGAGCTGGGGGCTGATTTCGTTGATGGGGACCTGCGTGTGCTGAACGAAATTCGTTTTGCTTTGTTTATTTCGAAGCACACGCAGAGTCTCCATCAACGAAATTAGCCCCCACGGCAGTGACATCAGCCCCCAGCTCGGCAGCATGCCAAAACGCCCGGTAGCCAGTCCGGCCCTGCCCTTAAGCCACCCTCATGCGCCCTGCTTGTCCTATAATTTAGTTTAACATTATATGCCAGTGTGATTGTTGGGAAATATGAAGCTTACACCCCCACCCATCTTACTGACCAAGCTACGCTCCTGAGTAAGGTGCTGAAATCGAGGCACTGACATTAGCTGCCTTCATGGTATTGCTTGTCCGATACAGCAGAGCATAATATTTTATGTTCATTTAACTTGGAATGCTGCACGAAATGAAATGACTTTGAAGTTCTTTGTGGTGTGCGGCCAGGAGCACGGATTATTTTGTAAAATTGATGAAAGTTATAATTATACCGTGAGACAAATTATCTGTTTTCTCTTTGATGTAACAATTTTAAGTGCTGTTACCTCGGCAGGATCTTCAAGTCAGGAGGTTAAGCAAAAAAGAGCCCTGGGCAAAGGCAGCGGGTGGCGCACCGAGAAACCGGAACAAGTACCGAGAAATCACTGTAGAGGAATAAGGAGTGACTATTGATGGTATTTCACAATGCCTCATCAAACAGCAGTTGCAAAATGTAATTTTTAAAAGGCCTGCAAGAAAAAAGGCCATGACACAACATATCCACACATCCATCCTACTATCATGTTTGTCACCGTCACATTAACCTATGGGGAATCTTTAGGCCTCGGGTGACATATAAATCAAGGCTGCAATGTGCGATGCGAACTTCTCCCCAAAACCTCTAGTAATACAACTGTCCACTTAAGTTGGCCATGCTAAGATACAGCATAAGTTCAAAAGTATTGAATAATAATTTACGACACATTTTCCCTACTGGTAAATTTGTGAGGGTTAGGGGTATCACGTTGCTCGCTGTAGGGGGGGCAGGGGAGGCTTTAGAAAAAAGAGAGAGAGAGAGCAAGAGTGTTTCTGTAAAAAGTTCTGGGTGTACGTATGTATGTGGTGTGTAGGGGAGTGGGTAGTGTGTGTTTGAAAGCGTGTGTGTACGCGTCTGTGACCAATAGCATAATGAAAAACCCCACTCTACTAGCTTCACTAAATTGTTTATGACCCGAGTTGTGGGCCTTGGACTGCTATGCACATTGAAGTAAATAGAAACAGTGACATCATTAAATTAGGGTAAAGAGCTTAAAGAGAGGGAGACACAGAAAAAAACTGACCATGAAAGATTAAAGTATATAAAAGTAAGGACAAGAGAAAAAAAGATGGGTTGCTAGCAAGGGGAAATAACGATTCAGAGGAGGAAAGGTGACAGGACAGAAGGAAACGTGAATGAAAAAAAAGGTGAATGGAAGGGTGGAAGAATGAATGAATGGAAGGGTTGAGAGGATGGACAGGTGAAAATGTGAAGAATGGAAGAATGGACGGATGGAGAACAGCGAATAGATGGATGGGTGAAACAACATATGGACGGATACATGAATATTATTGATGGGTGAATGGGTAAAAGGATGGTTGGATGAAGGATGGATGGGAGGCTGAAAAGGTGAAGGGACAGGCAGTGGATGGATAAACAGACGGAAGGGTGAATTGATGGGTGAATAGAACTGAAGAAGGATGAAAGGAACTCTGAGAAGTATCAGACTTACTCCCTCCATGTGTTCCGTGCAATATGAGGTATATTTTAAATGGAGGATATTTACATTTTTTGGCTAATCCCTTGCTTGTGTCAGTCTTTGAGCAGCGTGTGGCTGTATTTATTTCAAGGGATGCCAACGTGCTATGTTCAAGGGGGTGTGGTGTGTGTCTGTAGGAGTGTAGAGGATAGGGCCTAGCATGATTGATGGTGCAGGACTGAGGATGATTGGTTTAGCTACTCTAGATGAGTGACAATGTGTGCTTGACAAAATGCCCTGCTCCTGCGTGCAAGAAAGTGAGTGTTTAAGAATAAATGGTGGGTGAGCGGCATCCTTAGCTGCAGTGTTCCGGCCCTGTAGCACCAGGAGATAAGCATTCAATAGTGTTTGTCGCAAGCACAGAGAGACAGACGCCCTCCATTGCAATAGTGGACCAGGATACGCAGGACCCTAGGGTTGGATATGCTAACTACCTGCTACCTGCCGTCAGATTCCCAGAGTCACTGCTGCCCCCTTTGTCAGCTTTGTCAGCTTTGCAGATTTTATTTTGGACTGGAGATGGCTGAAAGCTGAAGAAACTCTGCAGGCCAGACAGGAAGTGAGCAAATGGTGGGGAGCCTCCACAGTGGGACTAGCAGCACATGTAGGACAAGAGGGGTTAGGGCTTGGCAATGCTTCTGTGTTGAGGGAATGGGGGTTACCTTAGGCTTCGTTTAAAGCTAAGTTGTGTTTTGGGTTCCCCAGTATGCATCACTTGAAAGCATGGATATTGGCGGGCCTCATGGAGTAAAGAAGGGAATATTACTCCCCCCACCAGCACATAGACTCAGCCCACAGTAATTATTTGTGTGTTGTACTGATGAGGAAGGGCGAAAGAACCTCTTAAGAATCATGCAGATCGAGTACCCCACTCCGGGTAAATTGCGTGGAATTTAATATAAGTATAATCTTCTCTGAGAGCACAATGCTGTTCAATCCGTTAGCCAGCAGTTACCAAATGGAGATGCAATTGTGATAAGTGGGAGTGTGACTTTAATATAATAATACTCCAATCACGGAGCAAATGTTTAGTATTCCTTTGATTTATTGCACATTGGGTATTGGCTCCACACAAGCTACTTAAAATTCAAAGAGGAATGTAATCACCTAAACATATATTAGTATTTCCCTGGAAAAGAACTGAAAGTTGCATCTTTAATGAAACAATCCCAAAATCAACCTGGATAGCTCCCAGAGTTGCTATTAAAGAGAAAGGACTGCAGTCAGGGTGCTGTCGGCATACACCATCTTCCTCTCTCTCTTAGACCCCTCCCCCTTTCTTTCTGTCGTTGAATTAAGCAATTTCTGTAGGGATATTTACCTTTCACCTCCTTTCATTCCCCTCTTGCCTATAAAGAAGGAGAAAGGGTTGTAGTCAGAGCGGTGTCAGCATACACAGTTTGGGCTTATATCCCCAGTTGCTGTTCGGTTTCCTCCCCATGTTGCAAAAGGTTGGTTTTGATGGGCTAATTTAAAGATGAGGTGTGTGCCCCTCTTTTACAGTGCCCTCTGATTGGTCTGAGAAGCGGATGCTTGGGTTAGCTCCGCCTACCTTAAAAGAAGGTTCTTTCTCGTCTTCCTCTCACAGATTTCTGTCATGGAAGCCCTCGGTTGTGATGAGGAAGGCTCCTGATGGAGACCGCTATGCTTTGCCACCTCTAATGATGGGTGTTTTCCATTACACCCTAAGTTTGCTGTCATACCAACTGCAGGAGCCACCAAGGAGCAACATGGGACATGTATGCTGCTCTACAATAGAGGGGGATCAGGTAAGCAAGTGACAATGTGATAGTCCATACTTTATTCCCCAAGAGTAGGGTGATCCTCCTCCCAACCTATTCTTGTCGTCTTATCTTCCAAGTGGAGTCACCATTGAACCGGTCAATTTACCAGAGAGATCACTGCATGGTTCTGCACCTTAACCAAACGGTGGGAAGAAGGTGACCCACCGGCCTTACATCAAGGGGGATTCACCTGCCAAAGAGTGGACTGTCAAGAATCTCTGGGGCTACAACCCCTAAAACCATGGTCCGTCCTTCAATTCCCTACTGTGTGTCTGGCATCTCAGCCCCTGGCACTGCTCAAGATGCTTTATGACTTGGCCTGATTTAACAGTTACACTCGGTAAACTTTCCGTTCAGTGGTAAATCTTAGTTTTAAAATCTTCTGTCCAAACCTATATTTTAGTTTGCCATATGTGTGTACATGGTGCCTGTGTATCCTGGTTGAATTTTTGTTTTTATGTTTTTTAAACATTGGGAAGGTTGCAATATATTTGGGTTGCGCATTTATTTGCTTGAATTTAGGTTTATTAAACTTTCATTTTTGTTTGACGGAGAAGTCTGAGCTGTCTTCATGGTTTCTACATTGTGCTCAATTGTGCTTTTTAATTGCGTCATCCACACTCTCCAAATAAAGTTATTTGTTGCAGACAATTACCAAAAGAGTGCAGTGTTTCTTTTAGTGTGGGCAAATTTGGTGGGAGATTAAAACTTGTGGTTCATTTTTCCAAGATCAGCACCCCTACCTCCCTTAGGTTGACGTTAAACATCACTCCAAAAAACGACATGTGCAGAACACTAACTACAACTCATCCATGTTCAGGAGACATTAAGACAATGTTTACAGGAATTTCGAAGTATGAGAGTTTTTTCTAAATAAGTTCGATTTTGACTCTAGCACATGGTAACTTATTACTGGGTGCAAAAGTAAGAATTGACTGAGAGCAGGTACTCAAGCCAATCCAAGAGTGCCTCACCTTCATTGTACACCCTGAAATCCCAACTCCCGCTCAAAGCACCTGCAATGCAACGAAAGGAGCAATCGCTAGATTTAGTGTCCGACGGTATACTAACCAGGGGATTTTCATCCATCCTACAATCCCCATGGTGATTGAAATTCCAGTGGTGTAATTTCTTCTGGATTTAGCACGTCTTCCAGAAATCAGAAGTTTTCATGACCATATTACTCCAAATCAGGACATAAGACTTTTGCAAATCTAGGGTCTCCTTTAGAAATTGAACACTTCGGATGGGTCAGTCACAGGCGTGGTGAGATAACAATTCAGCCATAGCAGGGGAGGAAGGTCTTCCATACCTAGAGATGGCTGCCGGACTGGTGAATCTATTTTCCCCCAGGGAAGTCTATCTCTTCATGGTGAAAGCCATCTCTGAAGAAAACTCTATTGGGATTCCACCATGCCAGTGTGGGTTGGTGGGATTGCTGCAATTTTATGTGGGTACTGAAAAAGTGCGTCCTATGGTGAGATTACAGTGCCAGTATTCACATAACAAGCGTCCTTGGTGTGCGTCCAAGATGGAAGGGATAGCCACTTAGAAAGACCACCAGTGTTAGCAGTACCTAAAAAGATTTGGGAGAAGCCACCATATATAGCATGGCCAGTCTGTTATTTCCGTCAACACATGATGAGCCTGATGCAGAAGTGGATGGACTGGACAGCTGATGAAGGCTGTGTCATTGGGTCTCCCAGATTTTCAACACCATCTAAACAGAGTGATGAAACACAAACCCAAAGTTCATGATCTATTACAATTTTCTTCGAAAGCAGGCCCGGCTTATTTTTTTTAGACGGATTTAACTGATTCATATTATTTTCCAGGCACATTTTAAGCTGTGGGCAATTTAAGCATGATGCGGATGGAAATGTCTGTGATCCCATTTTAAAGCCTGGTATGTGATCTATAAGACACTTCATTTGAGTCGAACTGTCTACCGCACCACTTCTAAACTCATTGTGGATTAAACTGCCTGCACTACTAGAAGCACCCCCCTTGTTCAGGCTGGAAATCCAAATAAGTCACAAAATCCAGCACTCTAACAGGCTTTTTCTGCATATATGCAAAGACTCCACAAAGCCACTCTTTTTAGTTTGGAAATATTTTTATTATTTTCCAATACCCATAGAAGGAAAACATCAGACATTGACATCATACAGCAACAAGAGTTAGATACTGCGTAGGTTGTGCTTTCAGTTTCGGGGCCCCACAGACCAAGGGCCAGGCCCTCCGGGCTCCGTACTCCTCCCATGTACCCCATACTTTAACAAATTTCTTGGGGCATCCCTTACTCTTGTAAACCGTGCGTTCCGCTTTCATGCACCAGTCCATTCCCCTCTCCCATTGGAACATGGGGGTGAGTCTCTGCTGCCACAGACCCCGGCTATACCCTGGCATGCAGTGATCAGCGCTATATTACAGAAGAGTAGGGCATACCAGCACACCGTCTGATCCCTTCATATTCCGACAGTGGGCAGTTGTCTAGTAATGTGAATCGAAGTCTCTATTACCTCCGTCAGACAGTTTTCCAGAACTGTTGAATACGTGGGCAGTCCCACAATGTGTGAACCATGGTACCCCACTGGCCACAGCCCCGCCGGCATTTGTCAGAGTCTACCTTGCCTATCCAGTGGAGTCTAGTCCTGGTAATGTATGCGCAGTGTAGAATCTTCAATAGTATTAAACAATATCCTGCTTTAGACAGACAAATGTACCCCGGCACTTAACAATATTATTACAACATTGATTTTATAAAATTGAAACACGAGCTCTATGTATTCTATCGATCGCTCAAATCTAGATATGACAATATTTGGATTTGTACTGGGGTTCTCTCAAATTTAATAATCAGTGTGACATTTAGTCAATACATACTGTACATATATTCATACAAGAAAAAGATTTTAAAACATTTCATGTTTATACAGTTATTTTTTCAAGATCCAGTTCTTGTTGCTGGAAGAACAGAATAGCACAGTGAAATAGAGACATGACAGCGGACACGTGTTTCGTTACTTCTTCAAGGCTTAGCTACATAAGGGGGGCGATCCTCAAATGTTCATAGAGAATCCACCAATGTCGTGTTGTCTTTATAACGAAAAAGAGTAGCCAAGAAATAAGTCCTTATATGTGCTGTTTGAAATCGGTTGATGTCTTTCAAACATCGTGGAAGAGCCACAGGGAGAAACTATTTCAGCAGTTCATGCGGTCTAGACTTCTCAAGCATTAAAGTGCTAGTCAGAGAGAGCGTAGGATATGGGCATGAACTCGTCACAATTCATGAGTCGATTCTCCAAATAGGTAGTCCTCCATTCCTAATCTGTGCAAGGTTGTCTTATAAGTCTATTGTTTGTCTAATCTGGGCTGAAGTATGCCCCCGTAACTATTCAGATGAGTCCGCTGTCTCGTGGCATACTGGTCCAAGTAAGGAGGGGTGTTTCTGTTACCCTGATTGGCACCTAAACGAATTCTTTTTCATACTTGGAATTTGCCAACACGCTGCCCACCTTTACACTTCTTTGTTCTTCTGATGTTCGACTGTCTGTGCCACCACTACTCCCTGTCTATTTTATACTATCCTGCTTTAATAGCCACCTCCCGGGGGTGGCAGCAAGCCAAATTCCAGTCTCCTATCCACTAGCATACCTAGGTTTTCCTCCGGGCGCCCGTGCAATCTGTCAAGTGAGGGCTGGCAATTAGCTATTAGCGTCCTGTGTGTAAGGGAAATTGCATGGGTGTCAAGCGGGGACAGCATAAGTCTATATTCGTCATGGACATCATGCAGTATGTTTCTGTGTTCCCTAAGGGCATACCAAACCTACAGGTAATGATAATGTTGTGATGGAGCTAGTTCATACTGGGACTGTAATTCGGCAAAGAAGGGCAACCCCTCTGGACTCCAGATGTTGCCTAACTTTAAAATACCTATCAGATCCCATTGATATCTCCAGTCCAATCCCCATAGGGCCCTCAGAGTAGCCGATGCACACAAGGGGGTCTCCAGTGTAGGCCTCCCCTGCCAACTCATCTTCCTGGTCGCTGTTTTCCAAATTTTAATCACCAAGTTTGTTGCAGTAAACATAAGGGGGGTCTGCGTACATCATATAGGTACCAGGTATATCCCCTGGGGGACGTCTGGTCCGTGTGTGTGGTGAGAAGGCCCTGGCATTGACTACTTGGAGCTGCGTGGCCAATAGTACAGCCGGAGGTCCAGGAGACTGATTCCCCCATCATAAGGGCCTCTATTTAGGGTTGATAGTGCAATGCGGGGGGAGGGGTACCGCCGTCCCACAGCAATGTTTGAGTGAGTGTGCCTATCGCTCTGAAGAAATCTTTCGAGACCTCAAATAGTGTGTTTTGAAGTAGGTAGAGGAATTTGGGTAATACCATCATTTAAATAGGATGGCCCTACCCATCAGTGAAAGCAGCAGCGATCTCCAGTGCCCCACATCCTCTTTGTACCCCTCCAATATCTGGTACAGGTTGCATTCCTGTAAATCTATAGGGTCTGGCGTGACCCAGATCCCCAAATATCAGAAACCTTCTGGAGCCCAACGCAGCGGGCAGGCCCTGTCCCCCGGGGAGGACCAGAATGTCAGTGGGAACATGACTGATTTCTGCCAGTTAATAAATATCCCGGACTATGCCCCAAACATGTCCAACATGTTCAGAGCCCTGGGGACCGACCCAATGGGGTCAGCTAAATATAATAATATATATCGTCCGCATAGAGGGAGATAATATCTTCCCAGTTTGCAGCCTCCTGCAGTCCCTGGAGCTGGGCATCCACCCTGACAGTGCTTCAAGAACCAGCCCAAAGAGTAAGGGAGAGAGTGGACACCCCTGTCACATCCCACGACCTACAGGGAATCGCTGGGCCAATGACCCATTCACCCTCATTCTCACCACTGAGTTTGTATACAGCAGCTTGGTCCAGGATACACATTTCCTACCAAAACCCATTTTTTCCAGGATAGCCCATAGGAAGTCCCAGGCTACGGAATCAAAGGCCCTCCTGGCATTCAAGGAGAGCAGCACTGCTGGTTCTGCCACTTTCGCCCGCTGCACCAGACAGCCAAAAAGTCGGCACAAGTTCTGTTGAGTAGAGAGTCTGGGCAAAAAGCCCGACTGATCCGGGTCTACCAATGTGTCAATCACATGCGTAAGTCTGTCTACAAGTACCTTCACAAGGATTTTGACCTCTGTACTAAGTGGGGAAATTGGTCGGTAGAAATCAGAGTGTTCAGGGGGCTTGGCCTCCTTATTTATTAGGAGAACTGTTGTGGTTCTCAAGTCTAGGGGGAGCATGCCCTCTTTCCTGGCCACATAAAACATCAGTTTCAGCAGCTCCACCAGCGAGTGAGCCACAAACGTATAAAATTCTGGCGGTAGGCCATGACATCTAGGGGTCTTTCCCCCTCGCAGCTTACGTATAGCCTCGCCGATCTCCTCTGTCCAGAATTCTCCGTCCAGAGATTCCAAGTCTGTAGGGGAGAGCCTCGGGGTGGAAGCTCACCGACAAACATCCTGCAGATCTGCCACCGAGCGGCGAGGTCTTAGGCTGTATAAATCTGCTAGGTGTGCTTCAGCAATGTTGGATAACTCTTGCCAATGGTGTGGCACCCCCTACTAAATAGTGGATTCATCCCCTCCGGTCCTCAGGGCGAGGTAGCCATTCAATCAGTTTCCCTGCCTTGTTACCAACTTCATAGAGCCGGTGTTTAGAGCGGTTCAATGCCCTCATATCCTCTTCCACTAGGGTACAATAGTTCTCCCTCGCCAGGGTCAGACGGTGTATTTGGTCATGAGTAGGGAGTCCCTACCAGTCAGATTCGTACCGTGTTAAGTGCACTTCTAGTGTGATCATCTCTTCTTGTTTCGCCCTCTTTTTCCCCTGTTATGTGTGCAAGGGATTCACCCCTTAAAAAAGTTTCTACGCCTCCCATATCATGACATCTGAGGGGACCATGAGGGTGTTCTCTTTACAGTAGAGTTCCGTGGTGGAGGTCTGATGTGTTCTCACGTCTCACTCTCTCACCTCCCAGGGGTCTAGCCTTCAGGTCTCCCAGTCCCCCCGCCCCCTCCCGAGTCTGCCCCCCAGGCATGTGTGGATCGGAGATTGGTGGGATCTGAACCAGCCAGTCCCCTGCCCTATGCAGCATGTCAGTTAGCCAGGCGGAAAGTACTATGAGGCAATCACAATCTGTTCCCAGTTTCAGTCCCCCAAGATCCCAGTGCAGCAGCCATCTGGGTCAGTCCAGGTTATCAGGACCTCTAGGGGGAGAGATCTCCTCACCAGTATGTTGATTCCCCTGGATCCCACAGTAAATCCCAAGTGTACCAGCCATCAGTAGTGCCCCCTTCCCAATAAGGTGTTCTTTTTGCCTGCCAAGTGAGTTTCCTGTAGGAGGATTATGTCAGGGTTTCGCCTATTTAAGTATTGCGATACCACACTTCTTTTCACTTTACTCCCTAGACCATTCACATTCCAGTATAGCAGGGCGACCCCCAAATTATTCTCCCCAGTCTCTGACCCCATATCTGACATTCTCATTCATGACACTAGGACCCTTAGCCCCATCCCTATGTTATAGTATCAATGTCAACTCCCCTCCCATGTAATCTCTCCCACCCTACATCCTCAGGCTGCAAGTGTAGAACTACCCTCTCCCTCAATGCCTGTGGTGTCTTGTGCCCTTCCCGCCCAAACATCAAACTTAACAGAAATCGAACACTGCATAGGGACAGAGTTTGCCGTCTAAAGTAGAAGACTGTCTCGGCATGTCCCTGCGGGTTGCGGTGGGCTGCCTCAACTGCTCCTCACCATCCGCTGCAGCCATGGTATGTCTCTGCTCAGATTCGCGCCCACCCCCAATCTGGGGGGGGAGCCAGGACCATGCCCTGCCACTACCTGGGGGACTTCTCCTTGCGGGTGGGGTGGCAGGGATCACCCCCGGCTCCCTGGCTCTACCCTTTCAGACAGTCCCATACCTCCTCTGGTGTCACGCAGAACCAGACCTTGCTTTCATCCACTATGCTTAGTTTCACCGGGAATTGTAGGGAATATTGTAGGTTACGCTTCCTGAGTTCTACCTTAATCATATCGAAGGATCTTCTCTTGGTCTGTACTTCCTGGGTGAAGCCGGGGAACACCATGATCATGCAATTCTCATAGAGGAGCAGGCCCTGCCGTCGGGCCATTCGCAGTACTGCATTCCTGTCCTTGAAGTGCAGAAATCGGGCAATTATGGGTCTTGGTCTCACTCCATGTTTTGGAGTAGTCCCAAGGGTTCTGTACGCCCCTTGAACTGCAAAGTGTGGTGAGATGTCTGATAAGGTCAGTCCGGCAATGAGAAACTCCTCCCGAATTTTCTCCACATTGCTGCCCTCCGCCATCTCTGGGATGCCCACAAAACGAACATTATTGCGGCGTGACCTGCCTTCAGCATCCTCGGCACGTGCGTGTAGTAGTTTGGTGGCCTCGTGAAGGTGGTGGGTTACAGCCATTAGAGTTTTAATAGATCCAGAGTGTTCCTTCAGGGTGTTCTCCGTTGCTGTGACCCGCTCCACCATCCTGCCCATGTCTGCCTGTATCAGTGGGATGTTTGTCGCCACTGTATCCATTTTCATCTACAGGGCTGCCCTGGAGGCTTGGATGGCCTGTAGCGGACATGTGCATTGAGTGGGGTGGAGCATTTGCCCCTGGGTCACCTTTGCGGGACTACACCCACTTCCAGTAGGAGTCGGGAGGGCCCCGCGAGGCCCCTGGGGGGCAGGATTTTGGCCTGGGCTGGGCATCCAATCCATGCCCCCAAAATCCACTCTTTGTTCCTCAGACTAGCTCATTCATTACTACATCTAGGATTGAATCCCTTTCCACCTCACCTCACCGCATTGTACTGCTTTGTTTTTAGTCGCTTCCTTATTTCCTCAGTTCATATTATAAACGTACATGCATGTCTCTGCAGTTGACTACATGCTGTCTTTTGGGGCTAGTTTTGCACTTTATAAATATACTTTCAATAAGAGAAAGAAAATAAGAATGTGCTACATAGAAGAATGAATTGTGGGAATTCTGGAGCGCTCAAACTGAATCAATTTCTTTGAATTACAGGCATATATTGATCAGTGTTTAACCAGGATGTACTATACACTGACCTTTTGCACAGATTTGGTACAAGCTATAATCCATCATGCTTTATATGTACCTATCCTGCTGCAGATTTTATTCACCTAGCTAGGGGTTCATGACTTCTGGGAAACAGAAATTAACATAATAACCGAGATTATATGAAGCCACTTGGCGCCCTACCCTCTTCTGTATCTACTGGGCTATATTGCTGACATGCTAAAGCAAACCAGATGTTTAACTGACAGACTGTTGTTGCTCACGAGGCACCAGGCTGCCATGGGCTGGCACAAAGGACCTCTCCTCAGGCTGTGAAATACAGTGTTCTGTAATGATACCATCGAGACATACTCAACTCCAACAACCCACCTCGCCCCTCAGACGTTTGGGCCCCATTCCACCCTACCTCTGCAAACTTGAATTACCCACCTAGTTGCCACCTATTGTGCATGGACGCCAATTCACCAAAATGCCAGGGGTAGCAGAAGTGACAGCACACACCCTTTGACCTTCATTTTCACTCACACACACGCTTTCACATGCACACTTTCTCTCACATAATCACACTCTCACCCACAAGCATGCATACAACCCACCTTTAAAAGCATTTGTTTTTTTATTTCCCTCAGTTGCCAGGAAAGGTCATATTCCAGCTAATTGTACCCCATTTTTATCACACTTACAGTGAATAATGTACTATTAGTGTAATAACAAATTGACGGCAGACAAAGAAGGGCGACCTCGCTGTGTTGTAGGCTCTGATTTTACTACCTCTGAGGCCATGGGGTCGCAAAGGCAGTGCCAAGAGTCACAAGAAGCAAGCCAGGGGTCGTAGCTGAGACCCCTGGCGACCCTAAATGACGTCCATGCTATTGTGTAGCACAATAGGAGGTATACATTATAGCAACTCACTCTGGAATATTTTAGGCTGGATTTCAGCAACACCAAAGATGGAAGCCAGTAATGTTTGTCTCTGGTCTAGGACATGTCATGTATTTTACTGTTGTGCTACTTTTGTGATGATACATTATTTCAACCACGCTTGCCCTGGGCTAGTTTCTGCTCTTTGCTGTATCGGATTTGTAATGAACGATAAATAATAAAAAATAAAAAAAATCAACTCTCTGATGCAGCTTGATTAGAAATGTGTGGCAGCACAAAACGATTTGTGCTGCTACACATTTTAAAAGTAGAAAGTTCCTTTCGGCTAACAAAGAACATGATCACCCCTTTTCTAGAGGATATGAGCAAAAAGTAACAAGCATTGTTAAAACCAATAGGTTTCGCGTAAGTGAGATCTATTGCCTTTATCAATATATATTTTTTTGCATGCTGCACTACATCGTGAGCTGCTGTGCAACATGGCTTAAAGTTAAAAAAAAGCGCTATGATGCAGCCAGTGTGGACCTCATAATAGCATTTTTTTTTCCTTAAGCCATTTTGCACTGCGCCCCATGCTGCTGTGCAATAGGTCTTAAAACAGCATGGGGGTGGGTAGGAGTGTGATAAACGGAGGGCGAGAGGATGAGCCCACAGCACAGGAGGAGAGTGGGAACAGTGCTTAAACAGCAGACAAGGGAGTAGGGGGCGTGATTAAACAACTGACATGGGACGAGGGTGGGGGGGATGGGGAGAAAATAGGCAGCATGCGAGGAGGGCAAGGGAGAGGGACAGCAGTCACATGCACTCTCCAAGAGTGCATGTGAAAAAGTGAAAAAGTAAAAAAAAAAGAGTACCTGCAGGAGCACTGGCCACAGGAAGCTGTACTTGCTCCAGGCTCCATGGCAGGGTTGAACACTCGAAGCCTAGGAGCAAGTCCAGGCGAGGAGAATGCTATCTCCAATGAGAAGCATGGAAACGAGAGTGACGTGGAAGTCAGTCAATGGTAAGTAAAGGAAAGTAATGGGCAGGCTTCAAGTCCCTTCTAAGATATTTTTTGTTTACAAGAGATTTCACAAGCACAGCTCAAGCATTGTGCAGGCGAAACCTAAAAAGGCTAATTCAAATGTTAGACCTTTCTCAGGGTCAGGCAAGGTCAATGCCCGTTTATTCCTACTCAAACACAAAGATGTTCTGACACCCAGGGCTGAATGTGTGAATTTCACTTACACCAGCTCAGGTATGCGTGCTTGAAATGGCTATGAATATGGTGGTAAAAAATATTTGTGTGCATATATGATAAATCAAGTAGGCACATATGCAGTCTATGATCTGCATATTTCCTGCATATGAATGATGTGATTAAACCTGCCCCAATATTAGTATCCAGTTTTGTTATCCGCTGGGTTTTCACTGCAGAGCTCTATGATGGCAGACTGCTGTCTAAAAGAGGCCTTCGTCAAGGCCTCTGACACAAGTAAGCAAGTACCTGTTCATGAGTGACCTGGATGTCGAACAAATGCCTTACAATTCTGGCTGCATCAAAATAACCACTCTTTGCAGTGGAAGAGAAAGGTGTTCTTTCTACACTCTCACACTCTCTAATAACAACAATATTTTTTATGTAGCATTTAATACTGAACTTCTACTGTTTCTCAGTGTACACAAACCTGCAGAGAATTTGCACTTTGCAGATGTACAGTAAAATTACACATATAACCCCTGTTTGTAGGCAACATGAAAATTCCTATAGGTACTGTGACTGGCATATTAATAAGTAAGCTTTTCAATTAACTATTCGTGATTAAATAATAAGGAATTCAGTTTAGGTGCAGCGTCATTGGAATGAGATTTACACGTGACAGTTGGGTGTAATCTGAAAATAATTCCTGTTCCAACAGACTACATGAAGAAGTTCAGCACTTGATCTAATAGCTTATGAGCACAGCTGTTAAAGGCTAATCTAGCAAGATCGCTTAGTTATTTAAAACTTTGCCACTGACAATTGCTGCTATCTGAAGGTCACAAATTTGAATCCCTGCAGGTAGGTCAAAACCCAGACTTTCGTAAGTAAATATTTATATACATGGACATAATAAAAGATCAATTACAATCATAAGATCAATGAAATTATAAACATTACAAACATAGTATTAAAATCCATTGATAGAAAAGTATAAACATAAATTAAACACAGCTCAGACAGATCAATTCAGTGAAACACAATCCAAAACTTTTGTGAGCTTGGGAGTCATTCCAGGAGAAGCAGTATCTAATTGCATCATGTGCTGTTCTACAGTTTGCTTTAATGAAACCAGACTTCAGGTACTTTACCTTAAGCACAATCATGTGTGGCAAATATGTTCTATTGATTCAGTCTTCTAACCACAAAGTCGACATGATTTTGTTGGGAGGCGCTTACTGTCCCACGAGCCTTCAAATTGGGTGACTGGAATGTGTAGAAGGCGAAATCTCAGATATTTGATTTTAGAGTCAGAGATTAACATAAGGGGCAGATAGTTCTGGTGTGCATTCATTTACTTTTCAAAGATATAATCGGAATGCTTATATAGCACTAAATTAGTCAAATCAAGTCGCCTGAAGTTTTCCCACAAAGACTGCCTTATAAGAGCCTTCAGGGCCGAACAATACAGACTGGATAGATACAACTGAGAAGGAAAGTTAATCTTGGTTATTGCATTATTGATTGCCACAAGGCTCAAGACTGATGAGAAGTTGCTTAAAGTGTGTATCTGCTTATATAGATAGTGCTTCAAAGAGTCTTCTCTGGCATTAAGTCAGTCACAGGCATAATTTAACACCGCTCCTGTATGCCTTGCTTGTAGTGAGGATAAGGCAAACTCTAGGCGGGTTTTACAGACACAGGGTGGAAGAGTGGAGGCCTAACAAGAGCTTAATTTCCTTGCTGCAATTGTTTTATCATGAAAAACCAAGAGGTGTGTAGGAGAGTTGGAATTGGTTTGCTGTTAAATACCTCAGATTGGAGAATGGCCTGGCCGCCTTATATTCTAAAGTACCTTTTAGGTGATCAAGTGATAGAGTCTTCTTTTGCTTGTCTATTTGGTATGTGTTCTGCCAATGTTAATTTTTTGTCAATTATTACACCCAGATAGTTATAATGGTCAACTTCTTCAAGGCAGCTATTGTCAAGTATCAGGCTTGTGCAAAGTCTAGCACTACCAAAGGACATGATTTTGTTCTTGTCACAACTTGTAAGTGATTCTGTTTGTTAAAATTGCATAGCCTTGCCAGCTGGTATTGAAGTCCCTTAGGAGTTAATGAAAAAGGACTATATTGTCTGCATAGGCACGGTAGCTAATTGCCTTAGAACCAAGTCTGGGTGCTAAACCATTCGGTTGGTCCAATGACAAGGATAAATCAGCTAGGTATAATGAAAATAATAAAGGTGCCAAAACGCATCCCTGTTTTAGCCCATTCGCAGTATACAATCTGGGAGATAGGACACCTCCCATAAGCTTTATATGCAGCCATGTGTTATCATGCAGCATCATTAAAACATGCAGCAAGGATTGGTTAATGCCCCAATTTGTTAGTTTACCCCACAATTTTTTCTGGTTTACTTTGTCAAGGTTAATAAAGCACACATATAGAGACAAACGTCTTTTTAAAGTCTTGTTCGCCGAGAACTCGAAAGCAGTGATATTATCAATAACAGAGCAGCCCACTCTGAATCCAGTTTGATTAGAAGGAATTAATTTATTCTCAACAGCCCAATCATAGAAATAGTTTAGTAAAAACTTTTTGATTATCTTTGTCCATTTTTGTAAATTAGGTGAATTAACGCACCTTTTCAGGACAATGGAATTTGGCCTGTTTGAAGGACACGTGAGAATAAGGAGAGTAATTATTTAGACCAAAGGTTGACATCTGCTTTTAAAACATCGATAAGGAATGAGGGACATTTTTTTTATCAACTCTATTTTATCTTCGGAAACTGATGCTCAAGCCTGTGTTAGAGTAGAGAGGTGAAGGGTGAATGACTAAGGATTTATTGGTGTAACTGTCTATAATGTGCTCTTCCCATTTCTCAAACGGGATGAAATGGTCATTTGCCGGTCAGTGGAACCCGAGCCCATGTCCAACGAAGGACCAGAATTGCTTAGAGTTGTTATATTTGGTTGCAAGATGTAACTGTGTCCAAGTCTCGTCTTGGTGGGCACGACGAATCTCTGCCAATTTATTCTTATGACAGTTTTTTTGTACCCTTAACTTGTAAGCTCCGTGATAAGGAAGGTTGTTCCTTTAGGAGTCGCCATAATTGTTTCTGGTACTCTCTTTTGCGATTACAATCACATGATTATTAGAATTTAGTTGATTCCACAAGTTGGGTACTGAGTTACAGGAAATAAAATGGAAGAATTGATGTTACAGTTGATTCCAGTCATTCAGCCAGCTAAGTTGCTCATTGACCAAGTTGGTTTATCTTAACCTGAGAAGCATTGTTCCATCTAATTGTTCTTTTATTTACTGAAGCCTTTTTTGTAAGGGAGCTCAGTAACCCAAAGTCTGTGGTCGAAATGTATGGCGATAATTTGTGGATTATGATAGTTTGCCCGTCGTTCAACGACCTCGTAGCTAATACAAGCTGAAAAAGTAGAAACATTTAATGAAGTATAATCAATTATACTCTTATCATTATGTGAGACATAGGTAGGCCGGGCCAGTTGATCAGTTGGGAATCTTCCATTTAGCGCCCAAAAGCCTAAATTTAAAAGTTGTTCGCACATGTGCATATTTTTGGGCCGCTTATTTATCCACCAGTTGTCGATTGCGAATGGAGGGACATTAAAGAACGTGTCAGGAGATCCTCTGGTGATAACTTAGCCCAATAATTAACTAGTAAATTTGTATTAAAGTCGTTGGTAATCATTACAATAGTTGGTGCAATATGATCTAACATTTCCTCAGCCTTCCATCTAAGTCAGTCAATCAATTGACTAAAATGAAATTCAGTAATAGCATCACTTGCTATTTACAGAACTTAAAACCAGTATTGTATTTTAATTTCAATGTTTGACTGACAACGATTTCTGTTACTAATAGTATTAATTACTAATATATCTAAAAGAAAAATGGTGCATGCTTAACTTTTCCTGTGACCTATTCAATCACTGTGAGGTCATCTTCCCACAATGAATGTCACCGACCAGTTTAAAAAGAATTGTACTTGGATTTCACTGCTAGAATTTCTCAGATCAGAATTAAGACTAGATACATGTTTGGATATTTAAACACTACTTTTCCCTGTGTATTCTAGAAAACAATTTCACTGAACCTTGTAACCTCTGCTACCAAAAAAACCTGTAGCAATGAGTAAAAACAGACAACAGATTACACTTTTATTTAATTTTAAACTACCAGCCACGTATCCGTGCTCACATCAAATCACGCCGCAGTGGTGGGTACTTATGTGGCTTCTTCTTCCTTTTAATTTTCATTGTTTTAAAAGGAAGAAGAATCCATGAAAGTACCCAGCACTGCTGTGTGATTTGATGAGAGCACAGATATGTGCTTGGTAGTGATGGTGATGGAGTCACAAGCAACCCCAGCAGAGCCCCAGCCACACTCAAAGCCTCATGAAACTATCCAAAAGCCACACCAGCAGAGCATAGCTCTAGCCATTTAACCCACTTAGAATGAGTATTTATGACGCCTGGCACTCTGAAATCCCACAAGATAATTTGTTGCCACACAAATCCAAGTAAAATTAAGGAGGGTCAGTTCATGCGAAAAGGGATAATGCTTTACTCATGTACAAAGACATCACTCAAATATGCTTTTCAGTTCTCAGTTTTGTAGATTTATTCAAATATCAAAGTTATTATAGAATGCAAAAGTTAATCATAATTAGAAGCCAATTCACTAATACAAAATGTCAAAGTGCCTTAAGAATTTATCAGTTGCAGCACATTTGGTAAATAATCAAATTAATAATAATAACCCCCAAATACAAAAGGGCCTCACATGACTAGAATCAAAAACAAAGCATTGGCATAGCCAATACGTCTTGCTTTTGGAACCTTATAGGTTTTAAGCCATGCAGCACATTATTCTTGGTGCTACAACATCTACTGTTACTTCACATGCCACTGGTAAACAGCCACACACACCGAAGGCTTGACCTAAAAAATGACTCCTGGATCAGGGATTTTACGCCTGTCATGGACCAGACTATGAGCACTGTTTAATTAAACAGCTCTTGCCTAGCAGGGGCTTGGAATCCTGTGTCTCTACCCCAACAAGCTCCCAATTACAACTTCATAATGTAGGAGACAGACACAGTGAGGGAGAGACGGGGGGACAAAGATTGGCAGTTTCCCGTGAGACAAAGGCAAATAAGAAGAGAGACAGATGAGATTAAGCCATTCAGAAAAGAAAAACAGACAGCAAAGGTGACAGCTGTGCTGTGGAGAGCTAACTAAATATACAGAAAGCAGAGGTATGAAGGAAGAGGCACAGGCAGGTAGGGAGCTATGCAAACCTAGAGTTAAAGAAAGCCTGGAAGGCAGTGGAGGTAGGCCACGACAGTCACAGAAGGGGCAGGGACAGATCGGAGGAGAGACATGAGGGACACCCTCAAGTGGGTGTGGGGATGGGGGCCGGATAGAGTGAGGGAGTGAGCCAGTAGAGAAGAGGAAAAAGGGAAGGGCATGCTCATGGTAGGCAGAGGGTGAACACTGACAGGCACAGATCAATAGAAAGGGATGGAGAAAAGTGTGCACAAAGAGTGAGAGGGAGAGACGGTTTAAGAGAGCAAGTAGTCATACAAGGGCAAAGAGAGACAGGCTTGAAGTTCAAGAGAGGAACATTCTGATAGCGAGGTGTTTAAAGACAGGCAGAGTGCAAACAGGCAAAGAACAGACAGGAACAGAGGAAAAGAGATACAGGCAGAGAGAATGGCAGTAAATGGAGAGAGTTATTGATGGGGAGACAGTGCAGAAGAGGGACACAGGTGGACAGAACGGGGCAGAGAGGAGCAGGAGACATGCATAAGCTAGAGGGAGAAATGCAAAACAAGCAGAATGAAAAAATATATATGTGGAGAGGCAGTCGCAGAGTGAAGGGAGGCTTAGAAAAAGACATAGAAGAGAGAAAGGGATAAACGGGAAGAGAGCAAGACAATGGAGGAGATATAGATTTTCTACTGATGGAAAGGAAATGAAACAGACATGAGTATGAGAGAGAGAGGGAAGAGTGAAAATGTGATGAGAGGATACATTTAAGCAAGTAACAACGGTAGAGAGATCCAGATTGAAAGGGAAAGAAGGCAGAGACAAGGAGAGGAGGAAGAGATGGACAGGACAGGATTGTGGGGAGTGAGAAAGCCAGGTGGATACCAAGTGAGAAAGAGAGCAGAACAGGCAGGTAGATTGAGAGAGGAGCGGAGGATCAGAGGCGGGGAGGTGATCAGCATGTGGGGAGCGTGAGAGGCCGGTAGGGAGGGAGAGATGCTGCCAGTGGCCCTGTGCCCAACGTGTGTAGTCTGGCTGGGGTTATGTGCAGAAAGTGTCTAGTTGGAGCGGGGCCTGATTTGGCTGCAAGTGATGCTCGAGGAGGACATGGAGCAAGTGCAGTACAGTGATGGCCGGCTCACCGAAGAAAATAAAAAGATGTCCGGGGCTGCTTTGGAATGCATAATGGAAATGCATTATAATTGTGTGTTCCAAAGGAGTGCCAGCCATCTAATATACTGATCTAGAGAGGCAGCGCTCGGTGCACAAAGCAAGCAGCGATGAGGGTGGGGGATGGGTTAAACTGCAAATCAGGAGGGGGTTGGGTGATGGCACGCAACACCGTAAAGCAAGCATTTAATTTCTAAATTAGTGCCCTATCATTTGTGAGCGCAAAAACCGTGTCTAAAAACGAGTAGGCGTGTATTATCAATACGGCAATACTTCTTAAACTGGTGTTGTGTGAACGTGTTGTGATGCCCAAAATGCTGGGTGGGGGATGGGTCAAACTGCAAATCAGGAGTGGGTTGGGCGATGGCTCGCAACACCGGAAAGCAAGCATTGTACAACATTTGGTGGGGGACGGGTGAAACTGAGAATCGGGAGTGAGTTTTGAGACAGCTTGCAACACAGAAAGCAAGCATTTCAGAACCTTTAGAAAAGATGAGTCGACATTAAATAAAAAATAGTGTGCCGAAAGTAATAGAAAAAGACAAAAGCAAATGCCTACATGTAATATGGCCAGTCACCATGGAAGGGAACCAAGCACCCAAAAGAGTGACAAATACAACCAATGCACCACTAAAAACCCAACATTTCTGATCAGCACATAAAAGAACGAATGGAAGTCGATCGGCGTGCTCGAAGCCCACAGAGGAGATATAGCATGTCTCGAGGCTGCGCATGTGCACTGCCTAGGCTCAACTGAATGCAGCAATTTTCTATGCAAAAACAATGCGGCCATAATTCTCAATGAAAATAAAGCAAATTTGGGCAATGCTCTAAATGCTGAAAAATGTGAAAATGTGCAAGGCAAAATGCAAAATTTAATACAATGGGCTGTTCTGCACATTTATAACTACAAAAATAGCATCAGAGGTTTAGCTAATAACCTACAAACTGTTTCACATAAATCCCCTCTCAGCTAGGGAAGCTAGAGAAATGTTACTTTGCACATACATAGACAGGCCATGGCTACAGCTGAATTTCAATAATTTTCCGAAAAACAAAAGAAGAAATGCTTGGAGACAACATTTAAATGTGCAATTTAAGTAACACGGCCTAGTGCAGCCCAATTATAACAGCACCAAGCCTAAATAAAGCATTACTTTTTAAGTCACATATAAATCATATTCCATGATTTACCTCTTTTTTTTTTCATCCTCCTCCTAAGATCAATGAAGCAGTGAAGCTTTGGTACCCCAGCAGGGCAGCGGATCAATAATCCATTCTGGTTCCAGTAGACCTGTTGACTGTTCATCAGCTACAGCACCTGAAATGAAAGATGGAGAAGCTTAGTTACACAGACAGAGAAATAGGGTGATTACCTCTTTCCAGATAATTATGGACACCGTCTCTAGTTCTGACCTTTTCACTTCCAAATCAAATCAAAACAAAGCAAGACTATGATAATCAGAATGCAATAGGCTCTCACACAGAATTCCAGGACTGTAAACAGTGCCCGCAATGACATGGAGGAAGATGGTCACTCTATGCAGGAAAGCAACAAAAAAGCAGCAAAAAAAGGCATGAAGCTCTAAAGCATCATTGCGAGTAGAACCTATGAACAGTACATTGTAATCAAGTGGTAAGGCTAGAGACAATCCAGGGAACATTATTAAACGTGTGGGATTAAACAGTTTAACAGACTATTGAGACTTGATCTGTACAGAATGCAACAGCGTCAACCTTCAGCTCAACTTATGCAGAAACAGATCGACAGTGTTTGGACATTCCCCACAGGCCATGTTACTTAGGTTCATTCGTCATCCATAGGTGATGGTAGTCACTCCAACAGTGTAGGTATTGCCCTAATAATGATTGTTAGGGTGGAAGGGCACTGAGAGTAAACAGTACTTATTGATAAACTAACTAATGATATTGTGCTTCCTTGTTACACCTTCTTCAATTTTTTAGACCGGAATGAGCTTGAAGGTATATTTTGGATCTGACGTATTATCTTCTTCTTCCCATTGCCATTCCCCCCACTTTTCTGATTACAAGTATGCACCGAAATAGAAGTACAACGAGTATATGAAGCAATAATCAGTAAGCAAATCTTATTGTGTGGTTTGTAAAAACCATTACAATAGTGACTGTAATAACTTATTAAAAATCATACTGCAATGTAAAATAGCAATAATACAAACATTTAAAAAAAAATAATATGAAAAGGATGTGCAAAGTAGTGGATGAAACACATGCTATTAAAACAGCCTAAGAAAAAAGAGGCAGGCAATAGTCGGAGCCAGTCTTCCAATAAAAAAAAATATAAAACTCCAATTGGACATGCCTCAAGAACTGAAGGTAGGTTATATAAGATAATGTGTGCATATGTGAGCTTTATACATGCAGAGCCACCAATCTGATATAGAAACTTAAACACATGTAAATCACGGCTCTGTGGTAAACTTATTGGTCCACTAAGATAAGAGGGTAGAGTTTAAGGATGGCATTTGGGAAGTCTTGCTAGTGCTGCCAAATGGGGGCTTTGCCCAGCCAGCATTAACTTCCCGGAGCCGCCAAAAGCCACTTAGCATTGCAGTTATAAAACATTTTAGCCGCCTCCCTGCGTGTTCTCACACCACGTGTGAAGAATGTTGGCCCTAAAATAATTATTCGACATTTCTTAGAGCTGGACAGAGACAGAGAATATTACTCACTCTAATATTGCACAAAATGCAAGGGTCACAATTTACCTCAGGTTTCCAGTTCTGGCCGGCCTCACTGAAGTCAACCAGGTCAAATCTCATTCTGAAGTAATGGATTTTAATAGACCATCCTACATTAAATGCAAGATATGGCTGACTCACTGGTTTAGCACTCAACCCAACTTTATATTTTGATACTACTCAGCGTAAAGCCTTGTTACCATAACCTAGAGCTTGATGAAATGTTACTCTTATTACCTCCAAATTGGGGATGAGAGAAGGGCCTGTGAGCTCACTGTAGATTCATGATAATATAGCCAAGAGCGATACTGATTTTGACTCAAAGCACTCAAGTGTAAACGGTGACCACCCCAGTCGTGTATAATATGCAGAGATATGTATATCAAGTAGCCTGATTTTAGGAGCTCCATTAAATATCCAGTTGCCAATTTTTTTTTTTTTTAAATGAACCAAATATTTCCGTTTGTTTTTGAAATGGTTACTGACAGAGTTGGTATCTCAGGATTCCTCCAGGCCTCTAAGTAGGTGTTGAAGGCTGACACTTGTCTTGTCTAGAAGGACAGCATTGGCAACATATTGTAAGATTGCCTTTGGCTTCCCACCTATCCTTGGTGGACATATCCTGTGATTCATAAGGGCAATTCCTAAGTATGCAACATACAAATTAAAAAGTAAAGAGGCGAGAACACAACTCTGCTGTAAGCCCTTCTTTGTTTTTATTGGGCAAGAGATATAATTACCCTTCCTTGATTTGACACAAACCCAAGTGTTGTGATGCAGTCGCTGTAAGGCTGGAATGCCCCATCCATGCAGCTTGTTTCTTAAGAAGGGTGTAAAAAGCTGTTTGGAAACCAATAAACCATGCATATAACCGAGAGTTGACAGGGACATTGTGGGCTTTGGTTGGTTTTCGTAGTTTTACCTTGTCCTTTTGGTCTTCCAGTAACAAAGAGGAGTAGAATTTTGCATCTTCATCAATCAGGATAAGCATTCTGTAACTTTCGGGATCTGTTCGAAGGTCCTTTTAATAGCAGGAGTGCAAAACAAAGACCAGCTAAGAGTCCGGTATCTTTGTAGTTGTACAACACCTATTAAACAACTGTCCAGATGGAGATATATTGCTTAATAAGAGCTGGTGGGAGGCCTTTTGGATTAGGGGCATTGTCTGACCTACATGTTTTGCTAATATTTGAAACTCTTTCCGTAGTTGCCCAGGCAGTTGAGCCATCCTGGGATGCTCGGAGGAGCTTGGTTGCCGGCTCAGAGAGTTCATGTGTGTTTTCCTTTGAGTCATGTAAATACTGCTACTCATTTCTCATTGTTGGGTTTGACCAAGACTATTGATGCAATTCCATATTTTTTTTTATTTTTTTTACGAACTACAAGCATTTTTTAGGTCGAAGCCTTCCAGACAGCGTAAGGCATGGCGTGGTTGGAGCTTGGTGAGTGATAAAGTATTTGAGCTTTCAAGCAATCCTTTCAGGTTTATACATCTTTTTATACAATTTTATTTTGCCTGTGACCTTTCAGTTTTAAGTTCCTCTCTGTGCAAGAAGATGCATGATCAAACATGCATGGCCCTGTGGGAAGATGCTCCCGGCTGTGTATATGTTTTGGCAGGGAGAACAGCATTGGACAGGAAGATTGTAGAGGTCTTCCCCAACACATTAGATGATCTCATAAACAAGCAGAACTTGAATACTTTCTATCAAGATATCACCTTCGGATGATAGCCAGTGTGTTAAGCATTTATGATGTTTTCTGATATTATCTATCTTTGCTACATACCTTGGGCACCTACAACATTCTGAGCCCTCCAAGCACTTTATATATAACCCATTTTTATTTCTGTGCATGATCAATTTTCTATCTCAGTATGTTAAAACTGCATACAATGTTGAAAACGTGTTAGAGTGTAGGGCACGGAAATACTTTGGGATGCCACTTGTCTGTGGCCCGGAGAAGTCAGCAGTTAATCAGCAGTGTCTTTGATGAGTAACGTCTTGAATATTTCTGCACTTTAATCATCCATTCAAGTTACTCCTATTGTACACTTGACCTTCCAGAGATAGCAAGTGCAAATAGTTAAGGATACTGCAGTGAGTGATTGAGAATTTCTATGACACAAGTGAGTAAAAAGAACTGAAGTTATAGCCATTAAAAATAATTAGCCTTTTATGTTCATGTTGGAAAGTGGAGCAGTAAAAATTTAAATAAACTCAAAAAGCAGAACATTTAAAAACTTTTAGAGTCCAAGAAAGAATCCCAAATGCAATAATAGGGTTTGAATACATAGGTTTACCCATGCCCAAGAAGTCAAAACTGCGACACACTAAAATGCTGTGGAAGTTCGTCCATCCTAGGTGACGGGGAACTACCCCACTAGTACAGCACTGCAGGTCCTACAGCACTTGTGCTTTTGCATGTGAAGAACCTTTCGCACAAGATTGTTTACAAGTGCAGTGTGCTGCTTGAAGGAGGAGCAGGTGGGTTTTGTGAACGTGTTCTTTGTAGTACATGTGTGAGGGACATTTGCTATGGCTCTCCCATCACAGGGGCACAATACACAGCTTATGTGCTGTGAATGCCTTAGGGACGGTAGCATGTCATCAAAGCTAGGCTCAACTGAATTTGTCCATAACGCATCCAGTGCCCCATCTGATGCCCAGCTAGAGCAAGGCCAGGATAAGGATCTTGGTTTGTGATTCGGCAGATTTACATACTGGGAGAGTCACAGGCTCTAGGACTTGAGTAAGACAAGAGGAACCACTGAATCATGACAACTTGTACACGGACATTTTAAGGAGTTTGGGACTCCTGTTGCCAACAAATTTGCATTTATGACCCATATTCAGCCAATACACACCCATTTAATTGTACATTCAAATTTCAGAAGTTTTAAAAGAAAAAAGACAAATGATAGACATTTACTGATATAAAACCAGCACAGTCTCACTTTAAGATCCCCCCCCTTTTCTTGATCTGGCCTTGGACTGTGTTAATTCACATATAGCGCATCATGAGGCACCAGAAGGCAGCCCACTATAAGCCTATAGTGTACTTGGCAAAATTCTATAACCAAAAGGTAGGATTTTTAAGACTACAAACACATTAATTTACATAACAATAACATTACAGTAAATGCAGTGCTTGATTTGAGCCGGTAGTTGCTGGTGGGGGACACTGGCACTTATATTTGGGTACTGACACCATTTTTTCTGCATCAGACACTTACAGAGAGCAAGAGACCGAAAAATAGACAAAGTGGAAAGACTGAGTGTTGCAAAGTCATCCTGTGCCCTGGGCACCCCCCAACTTTGTGCTGACTGGTACTGGTGGTAACTGACTCTGACTGACCCTGGGCTTTGCCTAACCAGTCCCAGGGCCAGTGCTATGCTGAAAACACTTAGATACAGTGAAAACACCTACATACACTAGGGTACACTATGGGTTGGGGTACCCCTGTGATTGGCATGACCTACCCTATAAGCCCCTAGTATATAATAGGGCAGGGGAATTGAAACTACCTATCAGTCCCTAGTATGTAGTAGGGTATGGCAGTTTAGAGGCCAGCAGCTTTCTGCACTTGCATGTGTGCACTGCTGAGGCCCGAGGTCAGTTTTAAAAGCAGCCCTGGGTGCCAGGACTGCTTTTAAAAAGTAAATTGTGCCCAAACTCGACTTTGGTGTTTGGGGCACTTAAAAATGGATAACCTACAATGTTATGTCATATTAGGGACCCCCAGGGTCTCCCCTAGGTGTCCCAGGGGTGGGAGGTCAGGTATCTATAAGGTAGACCCTTATAAAATGAGTTTTATATGCCCTGGGTTAAGTGAAATTTCACATTTCACTCCCCACATTGTGATAAAGTGCTGCCCAAATTCGACTTTGATGCTAAGAGCACTGTGAAGTGAGGATCTGCAATATTTTTACAGATTCAGAACCCCTAAAGTCTCTCCTAGTTGTCCTATGGGGTGGGGGTCCTGTAGATATAAGCAAAGTTCTTATAAAATATGTTTTTGTAAGTCCTGGTGCTGGAAAAATGGCCCAAGTCATTTTTCCCATTGCAAATCCCATTACATAGGTTAACATGGTAGAAAGTTATTAACTAATAACTCTTGATAGGAGAGGGCTAGAAGTGCCATTCAAAGACTTCCCCGAATGGTATTAATACATTCAACAATATGATATTGTTGAATTTCTCCTAAAGTGTACATACAAGAAGTTATAAGACTTTCTTGTTTGTAAGTCCAGATTCAGCCTTCCAGTGGTCTGCCCTGATTGGTCAGAGTTAAGTGGATTAGCCAGGCTGCCTTGAAGAGGTGATAAAGAGCCCCTGGGTTTAACCAGCTCTGCTGGCAGGGCAGTGTGCTGTTCCATAGGAATGCCAGGCCAGGGGGAGGAGTCGTAAACTATGTTCTTCAAAGAGGAGAGCAGAGAACAGTGTCATTTACAAATCTGAACTTTCCACCTTAGACAGATGGTAGGATTAAGGAAGGTATGAGCAGATGCAGGGGGGAGAGTCTAAGGAAATTAGTCATCCTAGGGGTGTGTTTAGCCAACTCTTACCTCCTTGCTGGAAAATCTGTCATTATGGATGTGGAAGATTTGATGCACTCTGGGACAAAATAATGACACACTCTACAGGATGTGGTCATATCTTTGAGGAGTTACCCTGCTCCCATTGGTCAGGAAGTGACCTCCTGCTTGACCCAGAGAACTTGGAATACGTATCTGAGAGGGGCAGAGCCCTCTAGATCTGCTGCTTGAAACTGAAGAAAGCAAGACATTGTGCCAAGCTGAGAAGTTTTGCTGTGCAAATTCTAAGGCCTGACCGCTGAATCCTGCACCATAAGAAACTAAAGCCCTGTGGACTACCTTGCTGAAAAAGAAGCAAAGAGTGGACTCCCTGCAAGCTACAGGTTAACAGAGCTCACCTGGACCCTCACCACCAAGGATCATCAACCTGGGGAACTACCAGTGGATTTGTAAGGGTGACGTCCAAGTGGATTGTGGGAACTGAAGTCCTCAACTTTCAAGGACCATCTTGGAGCCTCCAGACCCTTGGAGTGAGTTTGAGACACTTTGGGACCCTTTGAGGAACTTCAGGAAGAAGTTCAAGAAGTTTGGAGAACTTTGGAGGAACTTTGAAAAAAAGCTCCATAGAGGGACCGACTCAACCGTGAGCCGGCCAAGCCATCCAGGTTCGTCCCGCTAAAAGCTCCGTCGGTCCAACTTCCAGAGTTTGACTGGGAGTAGAAGAAATCCGAGGCCGGCGAACCCTCACCGAATCCGGCCTGGTGAAGAGCATCGAGGGACCCCGCGAGAAAAAGCTCCAGAAAAGTTTCTAAGTCCGCTCGTAGAAAAGGTGACCGGGAGCAACCGCGAAAGCCAAGCCGCCTGCCTTCAACTGCGTGTCGGCCTGGATCTTGGGTTTGCCCCGCTGGAACGCTCCAGAGGTCGAATCGCGAAAGTTTCTAAGTCCGAACGTAGGAAGGTGACTGGGAGCTCATCGCAAGGCAAGCCGGCGAATCCTCACCGAATCCGGACTGGCTCAGAGCTTCGAGGGACCTCGGGGAGAAAAGCTCCAGAAAAGTTTCTAAGTCTGAAGGTAAAAACTGTGACCGGGACCTTCCGCGTGGGGTATCCGCTCAGGGCTCCATCGCGGTCGGCCTGAAACTTTGACTTTGGGTCGGTCTATCGCGAGCCTGTATTCCAATATGGTGCTATAAGCTTCTAAGTGCTATATTTTGCTAAATCTTTGAAAATTCATACCTCCGGTTCCCTACATTGGAGTTTTGTCGTTTTGGTGTCATTTCAAAGATAAAAATATTTCCTATTTTTATAAATTGGTGTTGGATTTTTATTATGTGTTGTGTCTTAATTATTTACTGGATTGGTGTTTTTAAATGCTTTACATACCTTTCTTTGAAGTTAAGCCTGTCTGCTCGCAGCCACGTTACCAAGGGTTGAGCATAGGAATAATTTTCTAAGACCCATGCTGAGTCCTACCTATGATTAGTGGCCTTATTGCCAGTGGCAGACCTACATTTGCCCCTACCAATAATCCACTTTCCAACATTTGGTGCTCAGCAGTGTGGATGAGGACTTGTGTTTAAAAGTACACCTTTCAGTAAAGTGAATTAAGATTATAAAAATCCTCTAAATTGCCTTAGAACAAAACTTTTGAGTTTGATTTTTGGAATTTGGACTAAACTGTTTTAACCCCTTCGGTGCTTCAGGACGGCCCCCGGCCGTCCGACGTCACGGTGGGCGTGTGCGGAGGACGGCCGGGGGCCGTCCGAAACACGCCCACTCATTAATTCTCCCGCACAGCGCCGAAGGGGTTAATCCATTGTTTTGATTTTTCCAAATTGTTCTAAGTCTGTTGTGCCTAGTTTTTGTTACCCAAAACTAGGGAACCATGGAGCTGGACCTGGCTAAACTGTCCCAGTTTAAGATGGCTGACCTTAGGGAACCGTGTAGGCTTAGGGGGCTGCCTGCTTTCAGGAAGCTTAAGAAGGCAGGGTTGCTTGAGTCCCTAAAGGCCTGGGCTGGGGCAGCTGAGGAGAGTCAAGGGGGGATAGAGGGTGTCCCCCCCAACCTCATCGAAGAGGAGGGTGAGGATGATGCCGCTTCCATTTTCTCTAGTGTGAGCCATGTGAATCCAGATGGTGGGAGTGGGGAAGGGTCCCTTACTCAGGGACCACCACCGTCCCTTGCAGAGAGACAGCTTAAGGCTCAATTAGCTTTGATAGCTTTGGAGCAGAGGAAACTGGAATTGGCTAAGAGATGGGAGAGGGAGGAGGCTTTGAAAAGAAATGGTGGCAGTGAAAATGATGAAGATTTTCAAATGTCCAGGGGTGGTGCATTTGATCACAAACTTCCCAAGGGTATAGTACCCAAGTACACTGAGGGGGATGACATTGACAAGTGGCTAGCAGCTTTTGAGAGGGCCCTTAGAATGAGTAGGGTCCACTCTAGGTATTGGGGTGCACTCCTGTGGGAGTTGATTCCAGTAGCTGGGAGGGATAGGCTCCTGACCCTGAAGGGAGAGGATGCAGAATCATACCAGCAGATGAAGGCATGCTTAGTCAAGAGGTTTGGTCTGACTCCAGAGCAGTACAGGGTGAAGTTTAGAGGCACCCAGAAATTGAGTTCAAAGTCTTGGGTAGACTTTGTGGACGTTTCAGTGAAGGCACTGGAAGGCTGGATTGTTGGTAACAAAGTTGACACATATGAGGGATTGTATAATTTGTTTTTGAAAGAACATATTTTGACTCATTGTGCAGAAGAGAAGTTACGCCAGTATCTAGTGAACTCTAAGCTGACAGACCCCAGAGAGCTGGGTGAAGCAGCTGATGAGTGGGTAAGAACCCGGGTTTCCATACAGCACCAGGGGGTGACCAGAAGAAAGGAGGACAGGTCCCTCCCCAGGGGAAAGCCCAAGGGAAAGAAGGTCAAAACCAGAAGGAGTCCTCCAAAGACCCACAAAAACCTGCACAAGGAGGGGGGCCCGGAGCCAACCCAAATCCAAAGGGAGGTGGAATCAGGGAAAGAATGGTAGGTTCTTTGATCCCTCAAAAGTGGGTAAGTGCTTTGACTGTAACCAACCAGGGCACAAACAGGGAGATGCTGTCTGCGCCAAGAAGCTCCCCCCTAAGGGGCCATCCACAGGGATTGCCAGTGTCAGTGTAGGGGTGGAGAGTGGTGCCCCAGTGAGGAGTAGTCAAGTGGTAGAAGCAACCTTAGTGTCCCTGGGTGGGGTGAATATTGCAACCCTTGCTGACTTACCTCCAAACATGGACAAGTACAGGCAGAGGCCTTAAGTGAATGGGACTGAGGTTGAGGCTATCAGAGACACTGGGGCTAGTGTAACTATGGTCCTGGATGAGCTGGTGCCTCCAGAGAGGTTGTTACCTGGTGAGTGTCACCAGGTGACTTATGCAGACAGCACTACCAAACTCCATCCTATGGCTGTGGTGGATTTGGAATGGGGAGGTGTGACAGGCCCTATGAAGGTAGCTGTGTCAAGGGTGCTCCCAGTCCAGTGTTTACTGGGCAATGATCTTGAAGCCTCTGTGTGGTCAGAGGTGGAGAGAGGACTCCATATGAAAATTTTGGAGCTCCCTGAGTGGGTATGTGCTGTGACTAGGTCACACACTAGCCAGAAGGGAGGGGCTTGACACTTGGACCCTGGAACAAAGGGCCAAGCATCCAAGGACAAGGGTACTGGGCCTGGTGAGCCAGCCCAGGGAACTCCAGAGGTGCAGGAAGAATCTAACCCTAATGGGGAGGATCTGGCCTCTGAGGGAGGGACTCCATCCCTGCCAGAGCTGTCAGATTTGGCAGAACTGACAGGAGCAGATGGACCCTCCAGAGAGGAGTTCAGTAAGGGACAGCGTGACTGTCCCACCCTTGAGAGCTTGAAGCGGATTGCTTCCAAGCAAGAGGAAGGGGATGACAGTGGGTTTCACAAACTCTACTGGGAAGATGGACTGCTTTATACTGAGGCCAGAAACCTCAAGGAGGGGGCCACCAGAAGGTTGGTGGTGCCCCAGAGGTACAGAGAGTTCATCCTGACTTTGGGTCATGATATCCCCTTGGCAGGACATTTGGGACAGACAAAGACATGGAACCGGTTGGTGAACCATTTCTACTGGCGCCATATGTCTGAGAAGGTAAAGGAGTTTTGCAGCTTCTGTGTCACCTGTCAGGCCAGTGGCAAGGCAGGGGGCAAGACAAAGGCTCCCCTAATACCACTGCCAGTGGTTGGGGTTCCTTTTGAAAGGGTGGGGATGGACATTGTTGGTCCCCTGGACCCACCTACTGCATCAGGGAATAGGTATATCTTAGTGGTAGTGGACCATGCCACTAGGTACCCTGAAGCAATCCCTCTTAGAACCATTGATGCTCCTGCAGTGGCTAGAGCACTGCTTGGTGTGTTCACCAGAGTGGGTTTTCCAAAAGAGGTGGTGTCAGATAGGGGCACGAATTTCCTGTCCAGCTACCCGACTGCTATGTGGGATGAGTGTGGTGTCAACTACAAGTTCACCACCCCCTATCACCCACAAGCAAATGGTCTTGTTGAGAGATTCAACAAAACCCTGAAGGGCATGATAAATGGGTTGTCAGAGAAACTCAGGAGGGGATGGGATGTTCTCCTCCCATGCTTACTGTTTGCCTACAGGGAGGTGCCACAGAAAGGGGTTGGTTTCAGTCCCTTTGAGTTGTTGTTTGGACACCCTGTGAGGGGGCCATTGAGCCTGCTGAGAGAGTCTTTAGAGAAGCCTCTTAACCCCTTCTGTGCTCATGACGAGCTGGACTCGTCATGGCACACAGTGGTCGTGTGCTCATGACGAGTCCAGCTCGTCATGAGACCCACCCATGGGGGAAGCGCTGGTGCTCCCCCTGTGGGTTGCCGATCCTGGTATTTTTACCGGGGAAGGCAGGGGAAGCCCTTCCCCTGCCTCCCCCCGCCCCCCTGTAAATGTCATCAATGACGTCAGCGCGCGAGGCGCGCTGATGTCAATGGAGGTTTCCCTTTGTTCCCCGACGCGCAGGAAGCCATTTGCTTCCAGCGCGTCGGGGAACAAACAGGTAAGTTTTGTGGCTGGGAGGGGGGGATTTAACCTAAAGAGACATCGGGGGAAAGGAAAGGGTTTTCCTTTCCCCCGATGCCTCTTTTGTGCATACCTGCTGCACGATCGTGCAATCGTGCAGCAGGAATGCCCACTAGTGCCAGGGATTTCTTTTGTTTTTTAATGTCGAGTGATTTTTGTTGTTTGGGGGGAGCGGCCCCTTAGGCAAGGGTCGCTCCCCTATGGGGGCATTACTTTTGGCTTTTCATTAATTTGAAATAAAAACGGCCCACTGGACCACTAGGCTGTGTTTAATGGGGAGTGGCCCCTTGGGCAAGGGTCACTCCCCTTTGGGGGCCATGTTTTTTTGGATGAGAGTCAGTTTTGTTGTTTTGGGGAGCGGCCCCTTAGGCAAGGGTCGCACCCCTTATGGGGGTAATAATTTTGGCTTTGTCTGCCCCCCTGGGGGGGGGGCAGATTTTGCATAAAAATAAACAAAAACGGGCCACTGGACATTTAGTGGGGAGTGGGCCCTTGGGCAAGGGTCACTCCCCTTTGGGGGCTATGTTTTTGGCTGTCTGCCACCATGGGGGGGCAGATTTCGCCATTTTTAAATCTAGGGCCCACTAGGCCACCAGGGAGTTATTTGTGGAGAGTGACCCCTTGGGCAAGGGTCGCTCTCCTTTTGGGGGCAATATTTGTGGCTGTGTCTGCCCCCCAGGGGGCCAGTTCGCCATGATTTTTTTTAAATTAGGCCCACTCGACCACCAGGGATTTGTTTGTGGGGAGTGGCCCCTTGGGCAAGGGTCGCTCCCCTTTGGGGAGCATTAATTTGGCCGTTTCTGCCCCCCTGTGTGGGCAGATCGGCTGATTTTTTTTTGTATGGCCACTAGGCCACCAGGGATTTATTTGTGGGGAGTGGCCCCTTGGACAAGGGTCGCTCCCCCTTGGGGGCATTGTTTGTGGCTGTCTGCCCCCATGGGGGGGGGCAGATTTCGCCATTTTTTTATATTGGGCCCACTAGACCACCAGGGATTTATTTGTGGAGAGTGACCCCTTGGTCAAGGGTTGCTCTCCTTTGGGGGCAATGTTTGTGGCTGTGTCTGGTGGCCTCAAGGGCAAGGGTTGCTCCCCTTTTACGGGGGTGAATATTTTATTTATACTCTTAGGCCCACCTACCCCTTAGCTTGGCTGGTGAATTGTGTGTGGACTGGTGCATTATTTGCATATGTGACTGTAATGTTTTTTTCTCCTTTTTATTCTAGTGTAAAGCTTTTGATTCCTGTTTGCGGTTTTGACAGTGGTTGTTCTGCAGTTTTGCGTAGTTGCATTTTTTTGGTAAGAAAAACATTTTGTTGTATTTACTCCAAATGAGTATTATTGTCATGTATGAATGCATTTTTGTTGTAAGTGGTGTCATAATGGTAGCATATTTAGTGTTTTGAGCATGAAATTCTTTGCGATGTGTTTTGCATGGTCTTATGTGTAATTTTCTTTTCTCTTTCTTTTTTAGTGGGATATTGTTGATCCATACTGTGTCTGTGCAGAGTAGGTGGTGGTGAGTTTAGCTGCTTCTGGCAAGTGAGTGGTATCGTTTTGGAGTATATAAGTATTTCTGATAAAGGTGCATTTTGTTTATTACTTATTTTACAAAGTGTTTGTTGTTGTTGACTTGTTTGACAAGTTACCTTTATTAGTAAGCATTATGGCTAGCCGTAGAATGACTGCTCAGCAGGTGGTTGGTATGCTTCTTGAATCTTCCTCTGAGCAGGATTATGAGACTGACAGTGCGTCTGAGGGAGAGGAGGGAGGGGAAGATTCAGGCAGTGAGTTTTCTCTCCAGATGGAATCATCGGATGATGAAGGTACTCTCAGTGCGGATGAAGTGCCTGTTTTAGAGGAGGATACTGCTGTGCCGATGGTGCAAGAGGCATCTGGATTGCAGCCTGAGGCTGCTAGGCTTCCTACTGGAAGTGCTGGACTCTGGGTTGATCCAAACATGGTGCAGCCGGTGTTGCCTGCCTTTAGTGGTGATGCAGGGTGTAGAGTGGATTGTGAACATTTTTGCCTATACAGTTTTTTCAGTTGTTTATGGATGATGTATTTTTGGGTGAGATTGTTGAGCAGACTAATTTGTATGCTGAACAGTTTTTGAGGGACAACAGTGACAAACTTAGGCACCACTCTAGAGCTACCCGGTGGACTCCAACAAATCTGGAAGAGATGAAGAAGTTCTTGGGTTTAACTTTATTGATGGGTTTGATAAGGAAGCCGTCCATGGCTTCATATTGGTCTACCAGTCCCTTGATGGCAACGGCCATATTTCCTGCAGTTATGACTCGTGATCGGTATTTACTTTTGCTACGGATGCTGCATTTTGTTGATAATTCTTTGGCTTTGTCACGAGATCACCCTGACTGTGACCGTCTTTTTAAGATTCGGCCTGTTCTTGATCACTTTGTAGATCGATTTTCAGAGATCTATACTCCAGGGAAAGAAATATCTATTGATGAGTCTTTAGTCTTGTTCAAGGGCCGTTTGGTTTTTAGGCAGTACATCCCTAGCAAGAGGGCACGCTATGGAATTAAGCTGTATATGTTGTCTGAGAGTAGGACAGGATATGTTTATAATTTCCGTGTGTACACTGGTAGGGATTCCACTATTGACCCCCCTGGTTGTCCGTCCACTTTAGTAGGAGTTTCAGAGAAAATTGTGTGGGAACTTGCTAGAGGACTGTTTAACAGAGGCCACCATTTGTACATTGATAACTTCTACACTGCTGTGCAATTGTTTAAGGAATTGTTCAAAGTGGACACTTTTGCTTGTGGCACAATCCGCTCTGACCGTAAAGGTTATCCAAAAGAGCTTGTTTTTCCAAAAAATTCAGAGGGGACAGTGCAGTTCCTTGCGTAGTGATGAACTACTAGCTGTGAAATTTGTGGACAGGAGGGATGTGTACATGCTGACTACCATCCATGATGAGAGTACTTCACCTGTGGCTGTTTGGGGTCAGACTGCTGAAGTGCGCAAACCTGTGTGCATTTTAGACTACAATAAGCACCTGGGTGGTGTTGACAGAGTAGATCAGAGGTTGGAACCTTACACTGCTATTCGTAAGGCTTACGTTTGGTATAAGAAGTTGGCCATCCATCTCTTCAATTTAGCAACTTTCAATGCTTTTGTTGTGTTCAAGGAGTGTTCTCCTACGTCAAAGTTGACTTTTGTTCAGTTTCAGCAGTCTGTGATAGGCAGCCTTGTTGTTGTGGGACAGGCAAGTGTTCCTAGAGTTGGAGTGGTGGAGGATGTGGCTCGATTGAAAGATCGCCACTTTCCTGATTACATTTCTCCCACACCCTCGAAAGACTTTCCCACTAGGAGATGTAGAGTCTGTTGGCGAAGAGGTACACGGAAGGAGACTCATATGTACTGCCCCGAGTGTCCTTCTAACCCTGGGCTGTGTGTGCCTGCTTGTTTTAGAGCGTACCACACGCAAAAGAATTTTTGGGAGCATCCATGAGTGGTAAAGTGAACTGCCTGGTCTGTATTGTTTAAAATTGTTTATTCTGTTTCAAGGTTGGCATTAGTGCAATGTATTTAGTTTCAGATTTTGTGTTAGTAGATTTGTATCTATTTGCAATTTGTTTGTGGTTTTTTTGTTGTATAAAAAAATCCTAAATGTGATGGCAGTGTGTGTAGGCTGGCGCTTGGCTGGCGGTGTGCGTGGACTGGCGCTTGGCTGGCGGTGTGCGTGGATTGGCGCTTGGCTGGCGGTGTGCGTGGATTGGTGCTTGGCTGGCGGTGTGTGTGGATTGGCGCTTGGCTGGCGGTGTGCGTGGATTGACGCTTGGCTGGCGGTGTGCGTGGACTGGCTCTTGGCTGGCTGTGTGCATGAACTGGCGCTTGGCTGGCAGTGTGCGTGGACTGCCACTTGGCTGGCGGTGTGCGTGGACTGGCGCTTGGCTGGCGGTGTGCGTGGACTGGTGCTTGGCTGGCAGTGGGCGTGGACTGGACTGGTGCTTGGCTGGCGGTGTGCGTGGACTGGCGCTCGGCTGGCGGTGTGTGAGTAGTTACTTGCTGCTGGTCACTACACACACTGCTAGCTGAGCGCCACTCCACGCAATCCATCAGCTTGTGTGGTTGCTGTGTCAGGAATGTGGGCTTGTGAAAGTGATGGGCCCTTGAATGGCGCTGTCTGCTGGTGTGAGTGTTGTAATGTGATGGGCCCGCGGCTGGCGGTGTGAATGGTTTTGTATGTGTCACAAGTATGAAAGGTGTATGAATGGCCGGTAAAGAGGTTGGTGCCTTGTCGTGACTTTACAGCTCACGAGCTGTGAGTCAATGGTTCAGTTTCTCGTCCTTTCAATTATTAACAGTGAATTTCATTTCTGTAAAATCACTTGCTAATACAATTGTATATACTGAACCATCACTCACCCTCGTGCCAAATCCAACCAGTTTGTGTGTGTGCTTGAGGATTAGATGGCTGTGCAGTAATATTTGTCTTTTTTGTCTTTCTGAAGCAGGGTGTACCTTGTCCCTTTTTGTGAATGTTGTAATGTGTTGGTGTCGGCCTGGTGGTGTGAATGGTCTTGTGTGTATCACGTATGAAAGGTGTGTGAATGGCCTGTAAAGCGGTTGGTGCCTTGCCGTGGCTTTACAGCTCACGAGCTGCGAGTCACTGGTTCAGTTTTTTGTCCATTTAATTACTGACAGTGCTTTTCATTTTTGTGAAATCTCTTGTTAATAAAATTTTATATACTGAACCATCACTCTTCCTCGTGCCAAATCCAACCAGTATGTGTGTGTGTTTGAGGAATAGATGGCTGTGCAGGATTCTTTGTCTTTTAGTCTCTCTGCCAAGGTGTACATTCCATCTAAGAATAACCTACCAACTGTAGATATTGTCGTAAACCCATGGGAGTACATGGTGATGTCTCTCTTGTGAATCCCAACAAGTTATTTTATCCACAATGTTCTGCAAACCTCAAAATGTCTGTCACATTTTCCTTGCAATATTGTGCCAAAATTTTCACGCTGCAGAAATAAACAACTAATTATCTCAAAACGACCTGGTTTTGCAAGGGGGGCCACCTGGGTTTTTGGCACCGTGCTCGGCGGCCATCTAGGGCAACCTACCAAACCCACACATTTCTGAAAACTAGATACCTGGGGGCTTCCAGGGAGTTATGGCTTGCGTGGATCCCCCAACGTTTCCTTACCCAGAATCCCCTGCAAACCTCAATTTTAGCTGAAAAAATCACTTTTTTCACACATTTTTGTGTGGGAAAGTTGTGGCATCCCCGGGCTCACACAAATTTCCTACCACCCAGCGTTCCCCCAGGTCTCCCGATAAAAATGGTGCCTCACTGGTGTGGGAGGCCCAAGTACCCGCGACAGGCAAGGGCCCAAAACGTAGTGAGGCGACATCAAAATTGCCTATCTCAAAACCACCTGGTTTTGCAAGGGGGGTCACCTGGGTTTTTGGCCCTGTGCTCGGCGGCCATCTAGGGCAACCTACCAAACCCACACATTTCTGAAAACTATACACCCGGGGGCTTCCAGGGAGGTATGGCTTGCGTGGATCCCCCAACGTTTCCTTACCCAGAATCCCCTGCAAACCTCAATTTTAGCTGAAAAAATCACTTTTTTCACACATTTTTGTGTGGGAAAGATGTGGCACCCCCGGGCTCACACAAATTTCCTACCACCCAGCGTTCCCCCAGGTCTCCCGATAAAAATGGTGCTTGACATAGAGTCTCTGTATACCAATATTCCACAACAAAAAGGTATAGAGGTCATTAAGAAACATCTCAACAACCGCCCAGCACCCCATCAAGTACCTACTGAATTTATTATTACATTACTTGAAATTGCACTTACCAAAAACTATTTTTTGTTTCAAGACACCTACTACAGACAGTGCAAAGGCACTTCGATGGGAGCCATTTTTGCCCCAAACTTTGCCATCCTGTTTGTAGATGACATGGAAACTAACACCATTCTCAATGCTACCAACCCTTATCTTGAAAAAATCCGCCTATGGCGTAAATACATCGATGATGTCCTCATGATCTGGGGCGGTGACCGAAATGAACTCAAGATCTTTTGCGATTGGCTTAATAGCACTCAGCCAGACCTTAAGTTTACATACAATTATGACAACGCCAAGGTGGACTACTTAAATGTTACCATCAAATGTCTAAACGGCGAACTATATACTACCCTTTTTAGAAAGCCTACTGAAAGGAATACCCTACTAGAGTACCACAGCGCACATCCCAGCGCACTCAGGGACGGCCTACCATATGGTCAATTTCTCCGCATCAGGCGCAATTGTAAATTTAAGGAAGATTTCTTCCAAGAAGCTGAAGTACTATGTAAGAAGCTGACGTTTAGAGGTTACCCCAGACGGTTGGTCAAACGCGCCATGAAAAGGGCCTGGTACTCTCACCGTGAACACCTGCTCCAAACACGAGAGAAAACACCTTTATCCAGAATCACATGTGTCACCACATTCAGCTCAGTGAGTAACAGACTAACCAAACTGGTAAAAAAACATTGGTCCGTTCTAGACCCCGTAGAGTTCACAACAGGATCGCCCCTTTTCTCATTTAAACGTTGCCGCAATATAAAGGACCCCCTAGTGAGGGCACATACACCCACTAAAAAGGACAACTCTATCCATTCATATCTCAACTTACCGCCGATAGTGGGTCACTACAAATGTAATCACTGCATGGCATGCGATTCTACAATAAATACCAAAGTTTTTGAATATGGTAATTGTAAGCACGTATTGAAAGCCTTTAGTAATTGCAATTCCCAAAATGTCATTTATTGTATTGAATGCCCATGCAAATTGCGTTACATTGGCCAAACAACACAGAAGGTCAAGGCCTGGATCTCCCAACATAAGAGCAGGATCCGCTGCAAAGTCCTCACTGCACCATTAGTGGAACATTTTTTGAAACAAGGTCACTCTGAAAATGACATCACCTGGCAGGTGATAGACAGCCTCCAGATAAACGCGAGGGGAGGCAATCAACAATCAACCCTCAACCGGCTGGAGTGCAAATGGATTTTTAATTGCAGGACTATCGAGAATGGACTAAACTCTTTTGATGAATGGAACGCCTGTACATAAGACCCTGACGTTTACACGGTCCTGTAAAACATACTGTGTTTACCTGTTCTACTCAGCACCCCCCCCTCCCCTTTTTATCCTCGATGTTCGGGTGTGTATTTGTTGTTGTATTCATACTTGTTTAGTTTGCTTGTGTTAATATGATCGCACTGTACAGCTTCACAATGTCAAAACATGCCGCTCTCTATACCTTTCATTGCCAATTGATGTCACTGGCAGATACATCCACTACCGAGCATACTTAATAATCACTATCGTGTATATATTGCTGTGTTTATACTTGTTCATTATTGCCTGTGTTAATATGAACGCACAGCATAGTTTTACAATGCCGGAAAATGCCCTCATTGCCAATTGATGTTAATGGCTGATACATCTATTACCGAGCACATTCAGTCATTTTAATCGGTAGCGTCCCCCAGCACGCATGCGCCCCTGTCAGAGCCCCAATGCGAAATCAGCGACCTCTCTACAGACTTTCCCTAGCGTTAGCAGGACCACTCCACAAGACGCATGCGCAATCCGTCTCGACTAACAATTATGCACTGTCATCGCGTGACAAACACTACTTAAACCACGCCCTTCATCCTTCCTGATCCGTCGCTACAGTTGCATCGGTTGCAGTGCGCCGGCCAGGATGGTGTTTGACTCGCCTCCGGTACTCTGAATCAGTAAGTACCTCCGGACTGTCTCCCTCGCTTTTTCTTTCTAACTTGGTGTAATAGATTAAGGCTCCGTATTTGATTATGACACCTTGGTTTACTCCCCAATTAGATTTTGGACACGGACAAGCAACTCATACTGTGTGAGTATTTTGCTTAACACTTTCTCAGTCCCTCTAGGTAACCCCGCTTTTAAACTTATTGACCTTATCTCTCAGGTACATGCACTCATCATGTCCACTGTTCCACGTTCAGGTACCTTGACGCTACTTAATAAGTAACTATCCAGGTCCCAGTACATCCTAATTGTTCTTTCTTTTTTAAAAACATCCTCTGCTAGAACACAAGTGTATTAGTGGAACGCCGAGGACTGCGCACCGGCCCCTAGGAGTACCAACCCTTCGTTCTGCAACCGTAATTCGATTTTGTAAGTACCCCGCTTGATTCCCTAGAATTAACACCGACTATACAGGCAATTGATATTTTCTCCCACCCCCGCAGCCCAGATTCTACGCTACCTCCGGCTGTAAGTAGCCCCGACTTCATCCTGCACCAGATAATCAGGCACGAATAAGTAAGCAGCCTGCTTTTCACTCTTCCTTTTCCCATGAGCAAGTACAGACTATGTAGGCCGCTGACTCTCTCCTTTCCCCACAGCCCATACCCGCAAACAACCCTTGAATGTTTCCAGCTTAAACGTCACTGCCTGGTGGAAGTAGCTCTACCCTGACGCCATCTTGGATGTTATCCTAGTGAGTAGTCATTTTGTCCCACTGCATACATCTTCCCTGACACCACGCGGATACTTACTAATGCTCTATTCCCCTGATACCAGGTCAAAACAGCTTCCCCACGTAAGAAGCCCGCCTGCATTCCTATAGTGGCTACGGCCCCGCTCTCTTCCTGGATAGTGACACCCCATTGAGAATAAGTTCGCTATTGAGAGCTCATATGCATGATGCTCCTTTATGTTCAACCCCCCATAGTTAACCTGTCGCCCCGCGCGCACCACCCTTCAATGGTCTCCCACGCTGTTATATTAATTGTACTCACCTTACCTCAATTAAACAATGAGGTTGCACTGTAATTGCTTTTACTATAAAAACACTGGGAGCACTTACTCACTGCAACTGGTCCTTATGTAGGGACATATTGTAATCATGCCTTGTTCCGATTTAGATTCAGACTGCTCACTACTTGTCCTGAAGATGATCTTAAGTACTTAAAAGATCGAAACGCCGTCGACCCTTACAACAGGAACCCCTCCCATTGTATACACTCATGTGGAGTTCCAATTTTGTTGTCAATGTGATGTTATGCTTTTAGTTCACCCTCACTTTTGTCACATTACGCACCTTCACTTTATGTGAGCACCTGACTGTTACTTTGAGTATAAAATTCATACTTGTGTAAAATAAATCGTTTATTTTACACTATATATGTTTCCCTACCTTCTTGCTCCCATGACGATTAATTGTCCAGTATAAATTGAATCCCCACTGTCCCCTTCGGGATTTTACTCTCTGGTTCTGGACCCAATGTGGCCATCCCTGAACCATTGTTTTTTCTAAACATACACCAACCCCAGGTTCACATTTTGGGGTACCCTTGTTCTCCCATACTATCCCACACGTGTGAGGCACCGTTTTTATCGGGAGACCAGGGGGAACGCTGGGTAGTAGGAAATTTGTGTCAGCCCGGTGATGCCACAACTTTCCCACACAAAAATGTGTGAAAAAAGTGATTTTTTTCAGCTAAATTTGAGGTTTGCAGGGGATTCTGGGTAAGGAAACGTTGGGGGATCCATGCAAGCCATACCTCCCTGGAATCCCCTGGGTGTCTAGTTTTCAGAAATGTGTGGGTTTGCTAGGTTTCCATAGGTGCCGGCAGAGCTATGGTTCAAAAACTACAGCTAGGCACTTTGCCAAAAAAAGGTCATTTTTCACTGCGAAATTGAGGTGTGTCCACGTTGTGTTTTGCGCCGTTTCCTGTCGCGGGCACTAAGCCGACCCACACAAGTGAGGTACCATTTTTCTCGGAAGACTTTGGGGAACGCGGGGTGGGTGGAAATTTGTGGATGCCCGCGGATTCCAGAACTTTCCACCACAGAAATGTGGGGAAAATGTGTTTTTTTGGATAATTTTTTAGGTTTGCAAGGGATTCTGGGTAACAGAACCTGATGGAAGGCAGTCAAGTCACCCCATCCTGGATTCCCCTGGGTGTCTAGGTTTCAAAAATGTATAGGTTTGCTAGGTTTCCCTAGGTGCTGGCAGAGCTATGGTTCAAAAACTACAGCTAGGCACTTTTCCAAAAAAGGTCATTTTTCACTGCGAAATTGAGGTGTGTCCACGTTGCGTTTTGCGCCGTTTCCTGTCGCGGGCACTAAGCCGACCCACACAAATGAGGTACCATTTTTCTCGGACGACTTTGGGGAACGCGGGGTGGGTGGAAATTTGTGGATCCACGCGGATTCCAGAACTTTCCACCACAGAAATGTGGGGAAAATGTGTTTTTTTTTACAATTGTCAGGTTTGCAAGGGATTCTGGGTAACAGAACCTGGTGGGAGGCAGTCAAGTCACCCCATCCTGGATTCCCCTGGGTGTTTAGTTTTCAAAAATGTATAGGTTTGCTAGGTTTCCCTAGGTGCCGGCAGAGCTATGGTTCAAAAACTACAGCTAGGCACTTTGCAAAAAAAGGGTAATTTTTCATTGAGAAAATGTGGTGTGTTCACGTTGGGTTTTGCGCCATTTCCTGTCGTGGGCACTATGCCTACCCACACAAGTGAGGTACCATTTCTATCGGGAGACTTAGGGTAATTCAGATTTGTAAAGCAACTGTTATTACCTATTGACTTTCGATGCATTTCTGCCTTCCAAATGAAAGACATTGTGTAAAAAAGAAGTCATTTTGAAAAATGACCGATAATTCTCATGCTAGTATGAGTATTCCCAATTTCGAAAATGTGAAAATATCTACTGTTTCTAAACTCTATAATTTGTTCCCATTTCAGAAATACATAGGTGTCTTTCATACCGAGTTTTCCATGTATACATTTTCCCACAATAATTGCTATATACCCGGTACATAATAAAAAGCCATTGCAAATTGCTGCTCTGTTTTTGACTCTGGGTTCGTCGGGTTCTTGGTGAACCTACAAGTCCTATATATCCCCACAACCAGTAAGGTCCAGCGGATGTAACGGTATATTGCTTTCAAAGAGCTGTCATAATTAGAAGAAGGTACAGGTGAAAACGTTGACACAAAAGGCTGTTTTTTTCAACTAATTTTCAATTTTTCCTATATTTAACTGTAAGTTTCTATAAAGAAACCTTGATGGATCTACACAAATGAGATGACCCCTTGCTGAATTCAGAATTTTGTCTACTTTTCTAAAATGTATAGCTTTCCAGGATCCATTATTGCTTTCATACCCATTTCTACCATTAACTGGAAGGAGGTTGAAAGCACAAAAATAGCAAAAATAGGCTATGTCCCAGAAAAATGCCAAAACTGTAAAAATGTTGGTTTTCTGACAAAAGTCTGTCATTCTCTAAAAGCTGGGAAAATGGTGATTTCAGCCCCACAAACCCTTTTTGATACCATTTGCAGGGAAAACCCAGACGCTTTCATTTGCAGCCCTTTTTTCCCATTTTTCCAACAAACAAAAAAAACATTTAGCTGTATTTTAGCTAATTTCTGGGACCCTCCAGGTGAATCCACAAACCCTGGGTACCTTTACAATCCCCATGATGTTGGAAGAAAAGGACGCAAATTTGGCGTGGATACCTTATGTGGTCCAAAAATTACAGGGGCCTTAGCACGCACTACCCCAAATAGCCAAAAAAAGGCTTAGCACAGGGGGGGGAAAGGCCTAGCAGCGAAGGGCTTAAAGAAACAAAGGACAATGTGCTTGACTATGTACTAGGCCTGAGATCTAGAATGGCAGCATACATGTACAAGGCAAACAGGAAACTGGAGGCCAGCCAGGAGCTCATGAAGCACTGGTATGATCAAAAGGCTACTATGCCCGAGTATACTCTGGGACAATTGGTGTGGGTGTTGGAGCCTGTGGCTCCCAGGGCCCTCCATGACAAGTGGAGTGGGCCCTATCCAATCTTAGAAAAGAAGGGTGAAGTTACCCATTTGGTTGACTTTGGCACCCCCAGGAACCCTCATAGGGTCCTGCATGTGAATAGATTGAAACCCCACCATGACAGGGCAGACATGACCATGTTACTGGTCACTGATGAGCGTGTGGAGGAGGAAACTGAGCCTGTGCCCTACCTCCTCTCCACTAATGTGCAAGATGGGTCAGTGGAGGGGGTGATACTCTCTCCCAAGTTGACAGACCAGCAGCACAGAGACTGTAAGCAAGTGCTGGAGCAGTTTGCTGGCCTGTTCTCTTTGACCCCAGGCATCACTGAGTGGTGTGTGCACCACATTGACACTGGTGACAGCCTACCTGTCAAAAATAAACTGTACAGGTTGTCTGACCATGTCAGAGCCAGCATTAAAGCTGAGGTTGCTAAGATGCTGGAATTGGGGGTAATTGAACCGTCTGAGAGTCCATGGGCCAGTCCAGTGGTGCTGGTGCCTAAACCTAATCCTCAGGGGGGACCCAAGGAGTTAAGGTTCTGTGTGGACTACAGAGCATTGAATGCAGTCACAAAGACTGACGCTCACCCTATACCTAGAGCTGATGAGCTCATTGACAGGTTAGGGGCTGCTAAGTACCTGAGTACTGTTGATTTGACTTCAGGTTACTGGCAGATTGCCCTCACTGATGGAGCAAAGGAGAGGTAAGCATTCTCCACACCAGAGGGACATTATCAGTTCAAGGTAATGCCCTTTGGCTTAAAGAATGCACCTGCCACCTTCCAAAGGTTTGTGAATAGGGTCTTGTCTGGGTTGGAACAGTTCAGTGCAGCTTACCTGGATGATATAGCTGTATACAGTTCTACCTGGGGGGATCACTTAAGCCACCTAAGGGAAGTGCTTCAGGCCATGCAGCAGGCAGGCCTGACTATTAAGGCAAGCAAGTGCCAAATAGGGCAGAGTTCTGTGGTGTACCTGGGCCACCTGGTAGGTGGGGGCCATGTACAGCCTCTCCAAGCTAAAATCCAAACTATTTTGGATTGGACAGCTCCTGTTACCCAGACTCAGGTCAGGGCATTCCTTGGACTGACAGGGTACTATAGAAGGTTTGTTCAAAATTATGGGACCATTGTGGGGCCCCTAAGAGAACTCACTTCTAAAAAGAGGCCCAAGAAGGTGGCTTGGACCCCAGAGTGTCAGAAGGCCGTTGACACTCTGAAAGCTGCTATGTGTTCAGCACCAGTGCTACTAGCCACTGACTACACAAAAGAATTTGTGGTTCAAACAGATGCTTAAGAACAAGGGATTGGGGCAGTGCTGTCACAGCTAAATGAAGAGGGCTTTGATCAGCCAGTTGCCTTTATTAGCAGGAGGCTTCTTCCCAGAGAGCAGAGGTGGAGTGCATTGAGAGAGAGGCTTTGTCTGTGGTTTGGTCCCTGAAAAAGTTGAGACGATATTTGTTTGGGACTCACTTTCGTGTTCAAACTGACCACAGGCCTCTCAGATGGCTCATGCAGATGAGAAGGGAGAATCCCAAGCTGCTAAGGTGGTCCATTTCCCTACAGGGAATGGACTTTACAGTGGAACACAGACCTGGGGTTGCCCATGCAAATGAGGATGGACTTTCCAGGTTTTTCCACTTAGCTGATGAGGACTACCAGGGTGTAGGTTAGTAACCCATCACCTTTTGCTTGGGGTGGGGGGGCTATGTTGCAAAGTCATCCTGTGCCCTGGGCACCCCCCAACTTTGTGCTGACTGGTACTGGTGGTAACTGACTCTGACTGACCCTGGGCTTTGCCTAACCAGTCCCAGGGCCAGTGCTATGCTGAAAACACTTAGATACAGTGAAAACACCTACATACACTAGGGTACACTATGGGTTGGGGTACCCTGTGATTGGCATGACCTACCCTATAAGCCCCTAGTTTATAATAGGGCAGGGGAATTGAAACTACCCATCAGTCCCTAGTATGTAGTAGGGTATGGCAGTTTAGAGGCCAGCAGCTTTCTGCACTTGCATGTGTGCACTGCTGAGGCCTGAGGTCAGTTTTAAAAGCAGCCCTGGGTGCCAGGACTGCTTTTAAAAGTAAATTGTGCCCAAACTCGACTTTGGTGTTTGGGGCACTTAAAAATGGATAACCTACATTGTTATGGCATATTAGGGACCCCAGGGTCTCCCCTAGGTGTCCCAGGGGTGGGGGTCAGGTATCTATAAGGTAGACCCTTATCAAATGAGTTTTATATGCCCTGGGTTAAGTGAAATTTCACATTTCACTCCCCACATTGTGATAAAGTGCTGCCCAAATTCGACTTTGATGCTAGGAGCACTGTGAAGTGAGGATCTGCAATATTATTACAGATTCAGAACCCCTAAAGTCTCCCTAGTTGTCCTATGGGGTGGGGGTCCTGTAGATATAAGCAAAGTACTTATAAAATATGTTTTTGTAAGTCCTGGTGCTGGAAAAATGGCCAAAGTCATTTTTCCCATTGCAAATCCCCTGTTACATAGGTTAACATGGTAGAAAGTTATTAACTAATAACTCTTGATAGGAGAGGGCTAGAAGTGCCATTCAAAGACTTCCCCGGATGGTATTAATAAATTCAACAATATGATATTGTTGAATTTCTCCTAAAGTGTACATACAAGAAGTTATAAGACTTTCTTGTTTGTAAGTCCAGATTCAGCCTTCCAGTGGTCTGCCCTGATTGGTCAGAGTTAAGTGGATTAGCCAGGCTGCCTTGAAGAGGTGATAAAGAGCCCCTGGGGTCAACCAGCTCTGCTGGCAGGGCAGTGTGCTGTTCCATAGGAATGCCAGGCCAGGGGGAGGAGTCGTAAACTATGTTCTTCAAAGAGGAGAGCAGAGAACAGTGTCATTTACAACTCTGAACTTTCCACCTTAGGCAGATGGTAGGATTAAGGAAGGTATGAGCAGATGCAGGGGGGGGGGAGTCTAAGGAAATTAGTCATCCTAGGGGTGTGTTTAGCCAGCTCTTACCTCCTTGCTGGAAAATCTGCCATTATGGATTTGGAAGATTTGATGCACTCTGGGACAAAATAATGCCACACTCTACAGGATGTGGTCATATCTTTGAGGAGTTACCCTGCTCCCATTGGTCAGGAAGTGACCTCCTGCTTGACCCAGAGAACTTGGAATAAGTATCTGAGAGGGGCAGAGCCCTCCAGATCTGCTGCTTGAAACTGAAGAAAGCAAGACATTGTGCCAAGCTGAGAAGTTTTGCTGTGCAAATTCTAAGGCCTGACCTCTGAAGCCTGCACCATAAGAAACTACAGCCCTTTGGACTACCTTGCTGAAAAAGAAGTAAAGAGCGGACTCCCTGCAAGCTACAGGTTAACAGAGCTCACCTAGACCCTCACCACCAAGTATCATCAACCTGGGGAACTACCAGTGGATTTGTAAGGGTGACGTCCAAGTGGATTGTGGGAACTGAAGTCCTCAACTTTCAAGGACCATCTTGGAGCTTCCAGACCCTTGGAGTGAGTTTGAGACACTTTGGGACCCTTTGAGGAACTGAAAGAAGAAGTTCAAGAAGTCTGGAGAACTTTGGAGGAACTTTGAAAAAAAGCTCCTTAGAGGGACCAACTCAACCTGGTCAGCCAAGCCACCTACCTTCAACTGCGAGCCGGCCAAGCCATCCAGGTTCGTCCCGCTAAAAGCTCCGTCGGTCCAACTTCCAGAGTTTGACCGGGAGTAGAAGAAATCCGAGGCCGGCGAACCCTCACCGAATCCGGCCTGGTGAAGAGCATTGAGGGACCCCGCGAGAAAAAGCTCCAGAAAACTTTCTAAGTCCGCTCGTAGAAAAGGTGACCGGGAGCAACCGCGAAAGCCAAGCCGCCTGCCTTCAACCGCGTGTTGGCCTGGATCCTGGATCCTGGAACGCTCCAGAGGTCGAATCGCAAAAGTTTCTAAGTCCGAACGTAGGAAGGTGACCGGGAGCTCATCGCAAGGCAAGCCGGCGAACCCTCACCGAATCTGGACTGGCTCAGAGCTTCGAGGGACCTCGGGGAGAAAAGCTCCAGAAAAGTTTCTAAGTCCGAAGGTAAAAACTGTGACCGGGACCTTCCGCGTGGGGTATCCGCTCAGGGCTCCATCGCGGTCGGCCTGAAACTTTGACTTTGGGTCAGTCTATCGCGAGCCTGTTTCCCAATATGGTGCTATAAGCTTCTAAGTGCTATATTTTGCTAAATCTTTGAAAATTCATATCTCCGGTTCCCTACATTGGATTTTTGTCGTTTTGGTGTCATTTCAAAGATAAATATATTTCCTATTTTTATAAATTGGTGTTGGATTTTTATTATGTGTTGTGTCTTAATTATTTACTGAATTGGTGTTTTTAAATGCTTTACATACCTGTCTTTGAAGTTAAGCCTGTCTGCTCGCAGCCACGTTACCAAGGGTTGAGCATAGGAATAATTTTCTAAGACCTATGCTGAGTCCTACTAATGATTAGTGGCCTTATTGCCAGTTGCAGACCTACATCTGCCCCTACCAATAATCCACTTTCCAACACTGAGGAAGAGATTGACGGAAAAAGTGTCCCAAAGGAAGAAAGCAGGAACCTGCAGGAGTGAGATAAAGGGAACGGGGGTGTCTGGTAATTGATTAAAGAGGCATGAGGTGGATTTAGGACTACACAGCCTTGGTATTCTGTGTGCGCACCTTTAATTGCACATGCCGCATGTTTCAGAGCAGAGCTTTGGGCACCAGAGCTCTTTCATTTAAAAATTAAGCACTGAATAGCATCACAAGACCTTTTACATGACTATCAGATCAGAGGAAATGACCACACAACACATTACTTGGACTGTGTGGCGTTTGATTCTTAGAACATCACTACGAGGTGTGAGGGCTAGGCCAAACTCAGAGATATTTCATTGAGCCCAATAGAAACAGTGGCAGATGCGGACTGCAAGTCCCATCCCATCTCGCCGTTTGATACCATTGCTTATTAATCAGCCTTAACTGTGTCTTTTTCCAGCATTATTTCTACTCGAAGCATGTGTACCCTTTCCAGTCTTTTCATTATTCTCAAAATGGTCTCCAGCTTCACCCTTCTTTACACAAGAACAGTATGTCTGTCTTTTGTCATCTGCTTGTGCCAATAAGAGGTTAGAAAATGAAGAGAAAGAAGTAAACTCTCTGAAACTCTCTGCCCTAAACACACGCTCCCTCCAGAAACACGCCCTGGAAACTTTGACCCTCCTACAAAATGATAGCCCCGACATCCTTGCCTTGACTGAAACTTGGCTTGATGAGGACTCCGGCCCCACCTTAGTAGCATCACTTCTGGACGGATATGATGCCATCTGGCACAACAGGTTAGGGGGTAGAAGAGGAGGGGGGGTGGCGCTCTTGTACAAAAATCATCTGAAAATTGAGAAGTTGTCAGGAGACAATCTAGAAGGAGCTGACATCTTAATAAGCAAGATATGTTTTAGTTCATCTAGTATAGCAATCATGGTAGTCTACCGCCCACCTAAATGCCCTCCACGCTTCGTGGATCTCCTCACGGAATGTGTTACCAATCTTAGATCACGTTTCCAACAACTTCTGGTGTTAGGAGACTTCAACCATCACTGGGATCTACAACCTAGAGGAGCTCAGGCCCTACAGCTAGAGGAGACGTTTACTTCTCTTGGGCTTGAACAACTTGTAACGACCCCTACACATGAGAAAGGACATACCTTAGACTTGGTCTGGTCCACTCTCACGCTCGTAAACCTAGTGGAGACCTCCCCCTGTGCATGGTCAGACCATTACTTTATCAACCTTCAACTCCCCATAGCTAGGTGTGAGGGACGTCCACCCACTAACTGGAAACTAATTAGAAGCTGGACAAAAATTGAGGGCCCTAAACTAGGAAACCTGCTCAGAGGAATACCCCCTAGGAGGCCGGAGAATGCAGATATTGAAGAGTGGACTGAATCCATCTCCAGCCAGTTAGTTTCTACCATCAATATACTAGCCCCTTTCAAAAAAATAAAAATTGGTAACAATGGTAAGGGCGCACCATGGTTCACGGAGGAGCTCAGGTCTTTGAAACATTCACTTCGCCACCACGAACGCCGTTGGCGCAAAGCCTACGAACCACAGGCCCTCGCAGATTACAGGGCAAGAGTCTCCACTTACAAAAAGGAGCTACTTAACAGGAAGGCTGAATATTTTGAAAATAGAATCTTGATGGCAACTAACAAACAAAAAGAAACATTCAAAATCCTCAAAGAATTGAGTCATAAACCGCCATTGGAGACACCATCCAACCTGGAACTATGCAATACATTTTTATCCTTCTTTTTCGACAAAATACAAGATATTCTGGCCGATATTGACAACTCCCCCTTTAAGCAATCTTACTATGAAGAGGTCAAGACCCCGGGACAAGGGGTAGAGTTGATCTCCTCTTTTCAAACACTTGACTTAGAAATCTTCTGACACATTGCATCTAAAATTAAATCTGGCTCACCCGCAGATCCATGCCCCCCTAGGATCTTTAAACTAGCCCTTCCAGAGATTGAGGGAGATATTGTAGCCCTGCTGAACCGCTCGCTGGAAACCGGGAAGGTTCCCAGTCTCTTCAAAGAAGCCAGAGTAATTCCGTTACTCAAGAAGGCAGGAGCGGATAGCTCCAATATGAAAAACTTTAGGCCCATATCTCAACTCCCATTCTTGGCCAAAATCTTAGAACAGTATGTCTTGCAAACCCTATCCAGCTTTATAGAGGACCATCACCTCCTGGGAGACAGGCAGGCCGGCTTCCGTGCTCATCATAGCACCGAGCTGGTGATGCTGTCAATACTTGACGACATCAGGAACAAAGCTGACAGCAAGAAGCCATGTGCTCTAGTCCTTCTAGACCTGTCGGCAGCGTTCGACACGGTCAACCACTCCCAACTTCTGAAAAGAATACAAGACATTGGGATTGGCGGCCCAATTCTCCAGTGGATTACCTCGTTCCTGACCGACCGCACCCAAAAAAGTCAGATGGGTGACTGGGTCTCAGAGAGGGGAGCTATCCCCTGCGGAGTTCCTCAAGGGTCAGCACTCTTCCCCCCTCTTGTTTAACATATACCTCAGACCTCTGATTAAGGCCCTCGCCTTGATGGACTGTCAGGTTTTCAATTATGCGGATGACACGCAAATTATTCTCCAAATAGAAGACACTCCACAGGCCCACTCCCGGGCAAAAGACATACTGCGATTCACGGTTAAGTGGATGACGGCCAACTCTCTTAAGATTAACCCAGACAAGATGGAGGTCCTGGCCGTCACCAATGAGAGCAATCCTTGGAACTCCCTTTACTGGCCACTCGAACTGGGTGATTACCCAGGCCCAGCAACGGTGGTAAAAAGTTTAGGAATCAAAATTGATGCCAAACTTTCATTGGCTGATCAAGTTTCTACCGAGTTCGGTACCTGCGTCAGCCTTCTCAGGCTGCTGAGGAGACTTTCCCCCATCCTCTCCCTCTCTACCATGAAGACAGTGGTGGCCGCCCTGTTGGGCAAACTTCAGGTGGTGATGAACGATGCAGCTAGGCTAATTTTCAAACTACCTAGACGCACGCGGGCATCACCCCTTCTGCAACAACTTCACTGGCTGCCCATCAAACAGAGGGCCAAATTCAAAGGACTCTGTATTACGCATAAGGCCCTCTTCGGACAGGCACCCCACTACATCAAAGAACGCCTGGAGAGATATGTCCCTGGCCGCTCACTTAGGTCCTCTACTGAGGGCCTCCTAAAATGCCCACACTTTCACTACACTACTAAAGGAGGACGTGCCTTCTCTGTCCTGATACCGCCACTCTGGAACAAGCTGCCTAGTCAGCTCCGTGCGGAAGGATGCCTTCTTCCATTCAGAAAAAAACTCAAAACCCTCTTGTACATAGAAGCCTGGGCCTAACTATATTACCATCCCACCTGGAACTGACGCTGATCTTCTTGAAGCGCTTAGAGACCTGTTGGTATTAGGCGCTATACAAGTCGAAATTAACATAACATAACAGAGAAATGAATAGACAGAAGAAGGGAGTGAAAGAGAAGGTAGGGTGAGAACGGAATATAGGGCAGAAGAGACAAAATGACAAGGAAAGACAAGTGATGGAAGTAAGCAAAGGGGTGAAAGGAAGATCAATGAGCTAGAAGGGTAGATGAGAGAGTATTAAACAAGGTAGGAATTAACTGAAGAACCTGAGATGATCAAGTAAAATGAGATGGGGAGGGAAGAGTTTGAGTAGAAGTAAAGGAAAAGAAAAGATGCAAGTATGGATAAAAAAAAGAAAAGGAGGTGCCAAGAGGGTAAGAACTGGGAGAAGGGATGAGTGGGCAGAAGAGAGTAAAATCAGAGCACAAAAGAAAGACTCGAGGAGGGATAATTTGATATGTGATTAATGTGATTAAAAAGTGTTGGAAGGAGGGTTTACAAACTGAGTATTAAGGGAGAGTAAAGCGACTGGGAGAATGGAAGCATGAGAAGGAGAAGCAGAAAGAACCGAGGCAGAAGGTGCAGGAGTGGAGTGAGAAAGTGTGAAGAATAGAGAGAAGGTGCAGAGAGGGGAGAAGGAAATATAAGTTAGTGGAAAAAGGAGTAGAAATGTAGTTAAGAGTTTGAGGCCATGTGCCAACTTGTTAATTGTTACTGTTTCATAAAGACCTCGGAAGGTAAGGAGGGCATGCATGTTGTTCAGGGGCTCTAAACAACAACTGTTAAGCATTCTGGTTGAGTTATGTGCCCAGTTCCTGTGCACGGAGCTCCCAACAGTATCTTACTGCTATATAGAAACCATTAATTAAACCATTAAAGTGTGGCTCAATGGTTAGAGTGGCAGACCCTGATGCAGAGATCTGGCCCGGGACCAGGGTTCAATTCCCGCATCGGCGGGTCTTGGGCTCAATTTCCTCGGACCTGATAATTCTCGCCTCGGTGCCTATTCTAATCATGGGTCCCACTCTGCAACTCTGGGCAATAGCTTGCTTAATCTCCACAACGGCCCCAACAGCGCTGGGATGCCTGGCTTCACCCTGGGGGTGCCCAGGAGTGGACATTTCACAGGGAAAAGCCATGAAGGGTTCCACAGCGGTATGCGTACAGCGCCAGGACACCTCTTTGGGGGTATAAGTGCGCTTTACAAGTACGAATTTCATTTCATTAATATAGAAAATACCTGTGTTATTATTATGGGGAGACTCCTCAGCTATCTGAAATTCAGATTGCATTGTGAGCTTTAAGAAAAAAAACTTTTGTTCACTCATTCATTCGCTCACTTATCCCTTGTATGTGCCCGTTCACACACTTGCTCACGCACAGCCTGCGTGCACTCACAGTATTCTCAACAGTCACTTACTTGTTCACTCATGTGTTTACTCAGGTCAATAATCTCACACATAGCATGCACTTACAATGGTGTTTCAAATGTGCAAAGTGTTGCCACAACTTTTTTGGCCTTTATTGCGAGTTAAGAAATAAATTATGATGCTTGTGGAAACACGTGTTTGCGCACGGACAGGAATTATGAGTTGTGTGATAATTTTGACACTTCTGTAGTTTTCCTGATAAATTACAGCAGGTCAAATTTGCCGAAATTTATCAGGGGAAAATTCCCTGAAAAAATTAAAAACATGCGCAATTCGCTGTGCTAAAAAATGATTCCACATGTTATGCCCCAATTCACTTGTTAAAACTTGGAGTAGGGGAATTTACCACATGTGGTAAATACCTCCCCTATGGTAATGGCATTTACCAAGTGTAGTAAAAATCAAACCCTATTACGACAAACCTGTGATGAGGACATTAGTACTTGCACTGTGATAAATTTGATTGTAATGTGTTTGAAAAATGCTGTTTCTGTGCATGGCAGGCCTACACTATCAGTAGACACACTGTTTTTTCACACTGTATAGTGCCACCAAGGGGGTTCTTCTCCACACTTTAAGAATGCTTAGGCACCCCCAATCCTTTAAATAATTTCTAAATGTGCTTAAAATAGCTAATTCATACTAGACTGATGTGCAGCAGCACCTGTCCACACATTGACATTTTTGGCAATATTTTCTCTTAAACTATATACCATTACATCATTGTCTTGTTCTTTTGTTTGTTGTTTACAATAGTGGTCTGCTAAATCTTGGGTTCCACCTTCACCACTCTTGGTCACTGCAAACTCACTTACGTCTGTGCAAGCAACATTTTCCCATCACAAGGTTTTTTTAGTCAAGCACCCCAACACTGGTAGGATTTCTGAGGCTCTCACACAATAAATAAAATGAAGCAATAGCCTGTGCTGCTGTACTCCACATTGAGCCAAATTTAGTTATAAACATTATATAAATAGATGTCTGCATTCAAACATTTTTTGATCTATTTCCAATTTTTACTGAGAACACTAGGGCCTTTTTACAACTTTGGCGGGTCCTCCTGCGGCACCGCCACCTATCCGTCCGCAGGAGGACCCCCAAGGTCATGGTGCGCCCGCCTGCCGGATTCAGAGTTGAATCCAGGTCAGGCGGGAGGTGCTGCAGTAGTCTCAGGGCAGTGGTATGTTAGGCTCATAGAGGAGCCTAATATGCAGACCGCCGCCGTGAGAGCGCTGACTCCACGTTCCTGCACAGTGTGGCATGCACCATGTCATGGATGCCACACAGTGCAGGAATCGGAGTGCAATTCCAGAGTGGCACAACATGTGCCCCCCTGCATGCACCGCCAGGCCGGGTGAAGAATGTGGCCGGGCGGAGGGTTTAAGTAGGTATAGAGAAGCGTAATTACCAGATTGTTTCCACAGCTAAGCATGAGTCTCTGCCCTACCCAAGGAGCATTGTTACCACTCAAATAGGGTAAGATCCCTATTTTCAATAGCATTACACAATATGACGCCTGAGCAAGATGTTTGGTGTTTAAGTTACTGTCATTATGTACTCTTCACGTGTGGTCACCTGCCTGTTGTGTGGGTTTTTATGTGCAATATGCCCTCAGCCTGTTTCTAATGTGGGGCTACAATACGCCCTCAGCATATTTTTACTGGAATTAAATATCATGTATGGGAGATTGCTTGCCGAGGGAGCAGCTGCAATATATCTGGCAAATATCGATGTGCACATTATACTTAATTGTTAAGCCTGCCTGGTTAAGGAGAAATTCTCCTTTTACACTCAATAGGGCCTATATAACTCCGGAAAGGTTGTCAAAGATGGCAAAAGGAAGAATCGCCAAATGTATGAAATGCGGATTAGAGAAAGCATCAGTTGTGCATATTTTTCAACAATGTCCGGCTATTTTAGAATTTTGGGAGGAAGTGGGTAAGACCATCTCAAGCAGACTTAGGCTTCAAGTTAAGGTAAGCCTCTCATTGATTATTTTTGGAGTAACGGATGGTATTACAGTCCCCGCCAGACATCTTTTGTTTTATGCCATTGTACTAGCAAGAAACGAAATATGCCGTAAATGGGTAGGGGAAATCTCTCCTCAACACTCAGAGTGGTTAGAATCTCTACTTTATACATCTAAGATGGATCTAAGGGGGAGAACATCAAACAGAAAGAAGACATTTTGGAGTTTCCTATTAAGATGGTCGAGGAAAGGGATGGAGGGCTAATCAACGGGCCATAAGGCATTGTAATCCGGTGGTGGCTCTCCCCTTCCCTTTTAATGGGGAGGTCGAAGTAGGAGCGGAAACAGACCGCAGCCGCAGTCTAGTCTTTTCTAGTGCAGCCACCACGTCTCCCACAGGACGGGACAAATGGGAGGCTGAGGCAGCGCTACCAGGAGGAGGATCGTCCGAACCTGTTGGACGGAAGGAACAGGAGGACGCGGGCGCAGAAGTGGAGGGAGAGGAGCGCCGAACCGAGGAAGACACTGAGAAACCTAGAGCGGTGGAGATCCTGGGAGAGAGAGCTGGACCTTCAAGAGCAACCGACGGGAGAACGCCGGACACAGTAGAGGAGCCCAGTCGATCAGAGAAGCAGGCAAATGGGGTGGCACCCTCTGCTGCGACCCAGGAGGGTCGCAGCCACAGGCAAGTGGGAGGGAATTCAAATATCGCGGAAGTGAAGGGGCTCGAGGACAGGGAGCTGGGTTAAAGTGGAAAAGAAGCAAGCATGACTTGGGTGCACTGCGCGTAAGACTACACAGGGGAGGGCCTGGGAGAGTGCAAAATAACACGGGTTAGAAAGAGCACAAGCAACCACCTTTACAGGTGAAATGGTGAAAGATCTAAAGGTATCTTGTCACACAACGGACTGACAGATGTTTGTACTTTGCCTTTGAGATTCATCTGAAGCCTGTGGACCTTTGGAGGCTGGAATTTGGAACCAGAGAAGGGAGGAAGCCAGTTCTCTGAGTCAAGAGCACGTAGGGCGACTGGCAGGGAAGACGCAATTGGACAGACGTAGTTTTTTTTTTTCTGCCAACTCCCTCAATAAAAAGTCCTGAACTTATTAACGGTCTTGAGTCTGTCTGCCCTTCTTCCATGCCAGTTTACAGGCATGAAACATGTTGACCTTACATCACTCATATTGAAGCTGTCTAGGCACATCGACTCCTGTGATAGCTTCTGTGTTTTTATCCCTGTCAAGGGTACCACTTTATTAACACAGTCCTCGGTATCCCTTAGGCTATTTTAAATCACCTAGTACACCACCCCACACTTGCATCCTCACTTGCACTCATCATTACGGCCAATATCAGAAGATCTCGATAAAGAGCCCCATTCGAGGGGCCTGTTGGGCATTGCAGCGCCGGCCCAACGAGGAGCAGCCCAATGATAAAGAATGACACCCATCTGAGCGTGTGAGGGCATTCACTTCTGATCACTCATTTATTTTTCCTGGAGGAAGAGCATCCCCCTTTCATGTTACCTGAACAAAGGGGCAGATACATGAGTGTGATCACCAATTGTTGTCATGTCTCTTTCTTGTTGTGTGACTTTTTTTCCATTGTTTGGTACTGTTAAATGTTTTACACTAAGTTCCTTTGTCTTTTTGTCCTTTGCTCGAATCCACAGCTACCCAGGGTTGAGCAAATGTGATACAAACAAGCCTGACTGGACCAAGACAGTTTTTGTGAATGTATACCACGATAAGACCCCACAGCCATATAATACACCCAAATCCTCCCACGACCACAAATTATTACATTTTACAATATCAAGTGTGTTTCTGTCACTTGCTACGGTGTGGGAGTTTGGGCAAATGTTGATTCCCACCCTTTACAAGTTGAAGAGAATAGATTGTGGCATCTTTTTTTGTTCATGCCTTCAGGATGTCCACATTTTAAGTCCCAATGAAGAGCTCAGCCTTTTTTTATTTTTATTTAGAAGACATAACTCCGCTATCCCTGCTTTTGCTGTGGATCTCGATATCGTTGGCAGTTTAAATACATTGATTATTAAAGACCCTTTATCTTTGGATTGTGGTTGCAAACCTAGGTGACTGAGTTATGTTAAATCTCTATGCACTGAATTGGGCATGATCTGGTATTTTTGGCCATCCTGACAATTTAATGAAAGGCATGGGTATGACTTCCTTTCGTCATTATTGAAGACTCAATATAGAGTCTCTAGATTTGTTAAAGCCATCTGTTAAACTTTTATCATGTTAAAAATGACTTTCTGTATGGAACCGCATCACTATACTGTTTATGTGAACTGGATCGTTATTTGTTAACTCATTTTAGTATGCAAATTATTCAAAATTCTTGGTCACTCTCCAAGGGTTGGACGGTTTACAACAACATAATTTTTGGTCTTGTAACAATGCTTCTTTGTAAGGCACTATGCACTTTATGTTTTTGGTAAATTCTATTTGGTTCCTTTTTAAACGTTTTTTTCCTGTTTTTAAACATGGCAGTTTTGCACAATGGATGCCAGTATTTCTTTATCTACAGTTTAACAGTTCCTTAGTAAACGTTCCCAATAGCAGTTTTCTACCTGCTGCTATCAAGATTCAAAATTTTATGGACTTGTGCAGGTCACCTTATGCTCATGTTTAATTGGTTTTTTTGTGCGGAATATTTATATTACATTTATGGTTTTCTTTTTAAACTGAATAAAGATTAAAGAAAAAAATATTCATGTATCTTTTCCTCATTTTCTTTCTTTTTTTTTTTAAAACCAAATCAATTTAAGAAAACTCTACTCCCAAAGCATTCCAAAAGATGAAAGGAGTAGTCAATGAGTGGGAGCACAGACAGGCGAGCACTTGGAAGTTGACAGAAACCTATCAAGTTTGGTGCCCATAGTCCACAGCTATGCTGGGACTTCGGGTCATTGGCACACCCTTAGCGGGAGACAGTAAGGGGTGGCTGACCAGGGAACAATGGTGATTTCTAGGGGATATAGTGCACATGGCATTCCACAGCTGAGTGCCGCATCCCTTGAAGCCTCCAGTTCAACCCTACCACTGCAGCATATCAAGAAATGACAGGCATAGGTATGGAGGTGGGAGCACCTACAGGAGAGCACTTGGAACTGGCATGGCCATGTGGGAGTTGAATCCCAATAATCACCTGAACCCCAATATTTCGAGCATCCCAATTTTTACCAAATTAATTTGGCTCCAAAATCTCTAAAAGATCTTGCAGACAGAGACTACATTCCTCATAGCAAAAATATACACATTCACAGAAATAAACACAACAAATGTGGAAGTATCAATAGCTGAGTTCTAGATCAAGAATAAGGCAAAAATTGATTTATTACTAACCCTGGGCGGAGTTCGTGTAGCCGCGCTGCGCGGAATCCCGCGAAGTTGCAGAAAAACTCCACGCGCTACACGGAGTTCCATGAGCACGTGGAGTTGCTTGTTCCGCACGTTAGCGATGCGTTTTCGGACGTTCGGGAACGCGTATTGCGTGTTTGGGGATGCTCGGGGGAAATATCGCGCGAACTTCACCACGCGGTCGCCAATGGGCGCGGCCATCTTGTTTTTCACTTTTTGCTATGGTTCTAGGCCTGTTTTTCTATCCTTCCTATATCTTTTCAATCCTTTGTTTCTAGAAACTTTTTTCTGATCTTTTTTATTTATTATCTATCCCTCTTTATTCCGGATTGTATATTTTGCGTTTTTTTCTACTTTTTGTGTGGTTTTTTAGTGCGTTTTTCACTCTTTTTCTATTACTTGCTTTTAAAAATTTTTTTACTTACTTTACAACTTCCTACATTTTCTTTCACGCTCCCCGCCTACCCAGAACCATGGCGAAGAGTCTCAAAAAGACTAAGGGCCAGGGGAAGAGGTCCACGAGGAGCAAGAGCCGCGACCGCCTTCCTTGCGGAAGGCGGCGCCCAGAAGGGGTGCAGCCACTGGCCTTATTCTCTGAGGTGGAGGTGGCCGCACTGGTTTTTTTTGTGCAGCGCCACCTCCCCTTAACCCTGGCAGAAGGCGGCAGGCCTGGGTCCGGGTACGGGCTCCGGGAGCGTCACCGGCAGTGGGAGAGGGTGCGACGGGCAGTTTTTCACTGCTCTGGGGTCCGGCGCACTCATAACCAATTGACACACCGGTGGTCCGACATCCTGGACCGGGAGCAGGACCTGCTGGACCTGCTACGTGTTGAGGTCCCGGGGCTTGGTGAGTAGCTAATTATATTACTATTGTGTTCTTCTGTTCTGTGTTATTGCGGATATTATTTTTTTCGCAAATAGCTAACATGCAGCTGCTGCATACAGGTAACTTATGTTTAAAAATCTTATGTGATTGTTACTTCCAGACAGGTGCTCGGCGTTACTAACCAATCGTACTTGTTTACAACTTTGCGCTCTCTTGGGCAGATTATGTAAGAGAGGTTATAGAATTTAAGTTAGGTAATGCAGATAGGAAAGACTCCAGTCCTTTCCTTTGTCCTGTCAGGCTGTCCTGTCCCGTCACTAAGATAGTGGTAGTACTTAGTTAGTATTATGTAATTTAGCGGCCTGCGTGACACGTCCTCTCATATGACTTCGGTCCTAGTAGAACCTTTTGTAGTTTGTATAGTGAGTGATTAGCAACCAACCAATTTGGTGTATGCAAAAATGCAATATGCATGCGTCCATCTATGCATTAAGTAGAATAAATGCAGACTTAGTGATTGGCCCGTCAAAGGGGGTTGGAGTTGGGACTGAGAGATGATTGGGAATGAGATCTGAACTTAAGCAAATATAATTTTTTTGCAATTCATTCCAAAGTCTGGAATAGTCGGGCTAGGTATGTTTAGGATTCAGGAATCGGAATTGAACTGTGGAATAATGAAGATAAGATGGTGCGCAACTTCGATACTAGTCTACTACTAGTCGATCTGATTTAGGATAGGTCGATGTTATTGCAATTGCCGTATCCTGTCTAAAAATATTTTTAGAGCGATTATATTTATTTATTTAACACAAATCATTTTTTGTCTCTTTAATTATGTCTTACATGATCAGCATCCAGGGGCAAGAAGAAGACTGGGTCTGCTGGCAGTGCTGAGGCGGGTGCGGGAGCCGGAGGGGCCTCCCAGGAGCAGCAGGAAGCAGCCTCAGGCGCAGATGGCTCTGCTGCCAGCCCCAGTAGGTCCTCCTGGTGTTGTTATATTAATATTACTTTTACCGCTCTTATTTCCATTTCCTAATTTAAATTTTTCCAAAATCTTCTTCAATCTATCTGTCTCTAAATTCTTGTTTTTGCTCCATTACCTACTACTACTAGTACTAACATTGTTTCTAGTGTCTGTTTTTTTTTTTTTTTACATCAAATCAAACTGCCTCTGACTAACCTCTCCCCTTATATGTGAATTGCCTAGTAGTGGTACTGTAAGACATCAGAGAACCCATTGGTCCTAGGCTAGTACTAGTAGTAGTAAGCACTCCTTACTAGTACTAGTAGCACTAATCTGCTGTGCAGATTGCATGCCCAAGTAAGGTATTTTACGCAGGTTTGTGAGATGAGAAGGTTTTCTTTTACTGTCTCATGCTCAATCAGTAAATGGTGGTCACTCACGTTGGACACCCCAAAGTGGTGTATTTTACTTTTTCGAATCCAGGCCTAGTACTTTTTTTAGTAGCAGCAGTTGATGGTGAACACTGAACAACTGATTACCGTGTACCATGGCTGGAAGGAAGTATGAGGAGTAGGAGGACGGCACTATTATTTTCCAACTAAGAGAGACCTCATGTCCTCCCAGTTGGCCACTCTTTCTTCTTTTAAAAAAATGAGATGCACCAATAGCTCTAGTCACCGAGTCCAGTCCTTTGGGTTGTCCTCTTCTTGAGAGGCTTTCCAAAAATTGCCACCAACAAAATGCCCAACCGGATATTATTTTGTTATTTTTGATAGGACATACTGTCTACTCTACTCTAGTATCCAAATTGTAGATAGTGATGTGTGTGGTGTATGTATTATTAATTATGTATTTTCAATCTTGCTAATGAAAAAAATAAATAGGGGAGGCGTATGGCATCTAAAAAAGGTGAAATGTTTTTTCCAGGCGTACCGACTGTAGGATCTGCTTCTTATAGTTACCCCCACTTTTTGCTGATGTTTCACTGTTTTTCGACTTAGCCTGACTGTGGCCCTGCTAATCAGGACCCCAGTCTATCTGCTTTCTACTCTAAATTGACTGTATGTACTTTAGGTACACTCCAGATTGGATTCTGAGGTACCCTTGTGAGTCCCTAGTATATGGTATACTATGTACCCAGGGCATAGGTACCCCAGAGGCCTACCAGGGGCTGCAGCATGTATTGTGCCACCCCTGGGAAGCCTTTTAAAATGACACAACAGGTCTGCTACAGCAGCCTGTGTAAGGTGGTGTATTCACCCCTTACTGAGATATAGGTTCCCTATATCTCTCCATATCACTGCACACGTAAAACCTATCAGTCACCCCTATGGCAGGCCTTAACAATCCTGAAGGCAGGGTGCTGGGTTTCATGTGAGAGGGTGCCCATGCATGAGCAGAGCCCCTCTGCAGCTTTCGGAATCTTCATTCCGGGGTTGTTTGTGATGCAACCAGACCATATACTCTTAAGTGCATTATAACCAAACGGTAAATGCTAACTTTGGAGTGGCTGCATGGAAAACTGTCGTGTTTGGTGTCAAACACCTTGTAATCATACCCCCACACCAGTAACTGGTGTGGGAGTATGATCCCACCCTTCTAGAGGGAGAGACATGGCAGCACCGGTATACCCGGTACCAGCTAACAGAGCCCTGGCATCACAAAATGGATGCTGCAGCCACAGACACAAGTCTGCCCTCCTGCTGCTGGACGAAACTCCGGCAGGGGAGGCTTGGATAATAGGTTTCCTGTCACAGGGAGGTGTGACCACCTCCCAGACAGGCTCTAGTGTATTGGGGCTGGGTGGGTGCACTCTTAGAGTGCTTTGAAGTCTGCACTGGGGGCACATTTGGTGTCCCTGTGCATAGTCCAGCTCAAACCGGTTGCAGGGGCACACAGCCCCTGCTCTGGCGCGAAACTGGACAAAGGAAATGGGTGTAGCCACCCCTCTTTCCTGACCCTCCCATAGGTGGGTCCCCAGAGTTTGTCCAACCCCTTCCTTGGGTATAAAGTAGGAATCCCTGACTACAGGACTTTAGATTACACCTGGACTAAACTCTGATCCCAGAAACCAAGTACTTCGATGATCTGCATAACGCTGGACGACTGAAGAATCTCCCTTGGAGTAAAGGAGTTACTCCCCTGCAAGGCAGGCACCTTTAACGCAACTGACCGGTTGGCATCTCCGAGCTCCGACAGACTCCAAAGAATATTGCCACACAGGAGGTGGGTTTTCCTAAATCTCTCAGGTTGATCTGTGCCCACAGCAAGTCTGAGGCCCGTATCCCTTGTGGAGACCGTGCAACCCGAACCCCTGGACACCGCAACCATTTGCAGAAGCATCAGCTTTCCGGAAATCCCTGAGGCTGAGCTTTGAGTTACTCGTAGCCCTGACCCCAAGCAGTAATTGCACTGAAGATTGTTGGCCTACACTCAACAAGTGTTCCGTGCGCCACCATTTTGTGATTACGCTTGAGGTCCCTTTGCGATCCCTGGTCCGTTGACCTGTGGGTCCCCAAGAAGGCAACTCTAACTTTTATTGGGCTTTCCTGGTTGCTCCAGATGTGCCCTGACTCTCCATTGCTTGGTGAGTCCCCAGGACCTTGCTGGTCCGCACAGAAGCATCTTTTCTCTTCCTGCGTGGGTTGCTGTTGCCAAGGCATGGAACCCCAGCTCCAACACCAACGACATCCAGCCGTCGCAAGACCTGTGCGACTCACTGGCCACCTCCTTCCACCGCAAAATCGCCGACATCCACGACAGCTTCAACACCACGACCGCCCCGGCAACCACCGAGACCACTGCCCCCACAACCACCAACCGCCTGCTCTCCTGGACCAACATCAACGACGAGGACACCAGCGAGATCATGAACACCATCCACTCCGGTTCACCGCTAGACCCGTGCCCTCACCACATCTTCAACAAAGCCAGTACAGCCATCGCGCCCCATCTCTGGAAAATAATCAACATCTCCTTCGAGACAGCAACCTTCCCGGAAAGCTGGAAGCACGCCGAGATCACCGCCTTACTCAAGAAACCCAAGGCAGACCCCAAGGACCTCAAGAACTTCCGACCCATCTCTCTGCTCCCGTTCCCCGCGAAGGTCACCGAGAAAATCGTCAACAAACAACTGACCCGCTACCTCGAGGAGAACAACATCCTGGACCCTTCCCAGTCCGGCTTCCGCAGCAACCACAGCACCGAAACCGCCCTCATCGCCGCCACCGATGACATCAGGACCCTGCTAGACAACGGAGAAACAGCAGCCCTCATCCTCCTGGACCTATCAGCCGCCTTTGACACGGTCTGCCACCACACACTACGAACACGCCTTCACGACGCCGGGATCCAAGAGAAGGCCTTTGACTGGACCACATCCTTCCTTTCCGGCAGAACACAAAGCGTCCGCCTCGCCCCTTCCGATCCAAGGCCACCAAGATCATCTGCGGCGTACCCCAAGGCTCCTCCCTCAGCCCAACGCTGTTCAACATCTACATGGCACCCCTCGCCCACGTCGCCCGACAGCACAACCTCAACATCATCTCCTACGCCGACGACACCCAGCTGATCCTCTCCCTCACCAAAGACCCTCACACCGCCAAAGCCCACCTCCACGAAGGAATGAAGGCCGTCGCCGAATGGATGAGGACCAGCCGCCTGAAGCTGAACTCGGACAAGACGGAGGTCCTCATCCTTGGTTCCAACCCTTCAGCCTGGGACGACTCCTGGTGGCCAACATCACTGGGAACAGCCCCGCCACCCACCGACCACGTACGCAACCTAGGGGTCATCCTCGACCCCACCCTCTCCATGACTAAGCAGGTCAACGCCGTTTCCTCATCCTGCTTCAACATCCTCCGAATGCTCCGCAGGATCTTCAAGTGGATCCCCACCGAAACAAGAAAAACAGTCACCCAGGCCCTCGTCACCAGCAGGCTGGACTACGGAAACGCCCTCTACGCAGGAACGACGGCTAAGCTCCTGAGACGGCTGCAACGCATCCAGAACGCCTCTGCACGTCTTATCCTCGACATCCCCCGACGCAGCCACATCACACCCCACCTGAGAGACCTGCACTGGCTCCCTGTCAACAAGAGGATAACCTTCAAGCTCCTCACCCACGCACACAAAGCACTCCACAACTCCGGACCAGCCTACCTCAACAGACGACTCAGCTTCTACACCCCCACCCGCCAGCTCCGCTCGACCAGCCTCGCCCTCGCCACAGTCCCCCGCATCCGGAAAACGACCGCGGGCGGCAGATCCTTCTCCCACCTCGCCGCCAAGACCTGGAACACCCTCCCCACCAACCTCCGACAGACCCAAGACCTACTGGCCTTCAGAAGACTCCTCAAGACCTGGCTCTTCGATCAGTAGCAGCACCACCCCCTCTTCCCCCAGCGCCTTGAGACCCTCGCGGGTATGTAGTGCGCTTTATAAGTGACATGATTGATTGATTGATTGAAGGCTTTTTGTGGTCAATCCGATCACCAACACCCCAGCACTCGACATCCTTTGTGGGACAGCTCGAATCCAGCTCCTGGTTGTCGTCGATGTCTCCAGGACCCTGTGGCTGCAGAGTCAAGCTTCACCTCTTCGCACCTGAAGCAGCCGACATCGGTGGGCATTCGATTGCTTCGCTCCTGGTCACTGGCTAGTGACCCAGACTCTGTCCCCTCTGCTTTCAGGTTCTTCACATCTTCGATCCAGGCTTGGATCACACCGGACACTTTTCTCCTTCACGGCAGCAGCACTTTGCAGCAGATCACCATTCAAAACGACGACGATTTCCGACACCTTTTGACACCTATGCACCTGGCTTCCCTGGGTGAGGTAACTCGAGTACTCCGGTGCTCTCGTGGGTGTTTGCCCTAGAACCCCTTAAGTCTAAAGGGGTTTGCTCAAAGTCCTCTCCTAAGTGTCCTTTAACTTTAAAATTCCAACCGCGACTTTCCGCATTGAATCCTACGGCGCTCGCGGCTGTGTTCTCACACTGCACACGTCCCCCGTGGGTCTCCTGTGTCACTACCTTGGGTGGTTCCTTGGGGTCCCAGTGATTCTACGTGCTCTAGGCACTGTGTCTAGTCAAGTCGTGGTTCTTATACCACTTTCTTAGTATATGGTTTGGTCTCCCCCTGGAGCCCACTGTGTATTGTGCTATTTACTGTCGTTTTAATACTGTGATACTGTGTATCTTGAACTCTAATCTCATAAAGAGATTAGTAGTTAGTGTTTAGAAATAAATACATATATTTTATATATATCTTGTGTGGTTCTCCTTTCATTTAGTTATTCAAGAGGTTATAATCTGGTAAACCAAGCTGCTTTACACTCCTTCAAGACTTAGCCTGAAGGCTGCTCTCCATAGCTACCACTAGTATAGCTTTCAATAAAGGTTGTCTTTAAACCTATCATCAATAAGGGTCGTTTGGACTGGTGCAAGGTGCCCACTATAACTAGTGGACAGCATATGCCAGGCCAACTTCTCACAATTGGTGTGCAGCGGTTGGAGTCAAGCTTGCTATTGCTTTACCAGATAATCTCTTTTAAGTGACTAACTGAAAACCACTATAGGTACAAAGGTACATATAAATCAAGTTTAGAATACAGTAAGTTCTACTGAACTTAGAGTTGTGTGTCAAGGGTTTAGCACACCCTTTCTACAACTCAAGAGAGTTTCAGTACCCACTAGAGTAGGTAGGTGCATACACCACACCACACTAGAATGTCTGCAAGGCCTGAAGTAAGTGACTCCTTGCCCACTAGGTATGACAATCTCTCATTCCAGGAATTGAGAAACATGTGTACCTCTTGGAGAATGAAAACAGGGAGACATGCAAGCACTCAACGCCTCATAGAGGCTTTGCTGGTAGATGACCTCAGAAAGATACCAGGGTCTGATGAGGCAGGCAAGTTGGGTGGGGCAGTAGAAGAAGAAAGGCCAGGTAGTGAAAACTACTATGACCCAGACTCTGATGCTGGCCAGAGGGATCAACATGATTCCCCCCTGGAAATTCTAATTCTTCCTGAAGGAGAGGAAGGCCTCAGTGGCCCACTCTTCACTCCCCCAGGAAGGGTTAATAGTCTACCAAGAAGATCAAGATCTCCTTCTCAGGAGTCTAATCATTCTGGTACTTCTATAGGGTCCTCTGCTTCTCATGAAAGGGCATCCTCTTATGAGAAGAAGTGCCAACTGCTTGAGTTTGAGAGAGCTAAGCTCAGAATCAAGAGAGAGCAATTGCCTCAGAAAGCTTCACAAAAGTTGGGGCTAGAGCCCCATGGTGGCAGCAACAGTGTCCCTAGAGGTAGAGATCATACTCATGACCATAGGAACCTGAACAAGATTGTCCCTCCCTACCAGAGTGGGGATGACATCCACAAATGGATAACTGCACTGGAAAGGGCCTGTAAGGTACAGAGGGCCCCTCGGGAGCAGTGGGCAGCAATCTTGTGGCTCTCCTTTGCAGACAAAGGTAGAGACAAGCTCCTCACTGTAAGAGAAGAGGATGCTGACAACTACAAAGTGCTGAAGAGTGCTCTGATTGAAGGGTTTGGCCGAACCACTGAACAATACAGGTTAAAGTTCAGAGATACCCAAAAGGCACAGACTCAGGACTGGGTTGACTTTGTTGATTGTGCTACTAAGGCTCTGGAAGGCTGGTTACTTGGCAGTAAGGTGTGTGATTTCAAAGGATTGTATAATTTGATCATGAGAGAGCAGATCCTTAACAACTGTCAAAATCAACTGTTGCATCAGTACCTGGTGGACTCTGATCTGCCCTCTCCCCAAGAATTGGGTCAGAAGGCAGACAAGTGGGTCAGAACCAGGGTGAGGCAGAAGGTTCAGAACCAAGGTGGTGACTCTAAGAAGCAAGATTCTAAGAACTCTGATAAGGGTGGGGAAAAGGGTAAAGACCAGAAGTCTTCTCAAGGGCCCCAAAAATCTGCATCTGGTGGGGAGTCCCAATCAAACAAAGGAAAAGGCCAAAAGAAACCATGGTGTAAAATCTGTAAGCAGAAAACCCATTGGACTAGTGATTGTACAAAGACCAAAGACTCAACTCCAGCCACCATTGCCCCTAAGGCAACTGTTCCCCCTAGTTCAGCTCCAAGTGGTGGTGTTCCTAATAAGGGTGTAGTAGGGTTAACCCTGGGATCTGAGATGGACTCTGGCCTAGTCAGAGTTCCAACTCAGGCTGTACTGATCTGTGATGGAGACATTGATATGTCCTCCTATGTGAGTCCCAGTAATCTGAGCAAATACAGACAGCAGCCCTTAATTAATGGAAGAGAGGCTTTGGCATTCAGGGAAACAGGAGCAAGTGTCACAATGGTGACAAAAGATCTTGTAGCCCCTGAGCAAATCATACTTGGTGAAATGTACCAAGTGACCAATGCTAGCATTGTCAGGACAGACCATTCCCTGGCAGTTGTTAATTTCTCCTGGGGAGGGGTAACTGGCCCTAAGAAGGTTGTGGTAAGTGCAGACCTCCCTGTTGAATGCTTGCTTGGAAATTATTTGGAAAGTTCAGCTTGGGCTGAGGTTGAACTGAGGACCCATGCAGAAATGTTGGGCATCCCTGCAGATGTGTTTGCTATGACCAGGTCACAGGCAAAAATGTCTGAAACTGAACAGGCCCTGGATTCTGGAATAATGGACCAGGTGCCTCCCAAGAGGAGGAGCAGTAGGGTTAAGGCAGTGTCTTCCCCCCTGCCTCAGAATGCAGATCAGTCTCTTGAGGGAGATGATCTCAGTCCTGAAGAAGGAACTGTCCCAATGGAGCTTGAGCCTGATCAGGTTGAGTTCTTGGGGACAGGGGGCCCTTCCAGGGCAGATCTGAGCCAGGAGCAACTGAGCTGCCCCTCCCTTGAACCCCTCAGACAGCAAGCTGCTGCTGAGGCTGCTGGGAGTGCTAATGGTACCCATAGGATCTATTGGGATGATGGACTCCTTTACTCAGAGTGTAGAGACCCCAAGCCTGGAGCCACCAGGAGGTTGGTTGTACCTCTGAAGTTTAGGAGCTTCATATTGACCCTAGCACATGATATCCCATTGGCAGGTCACCTAGGCCAAAACAAGACTTGGGACAGAATTGTCCCTCACTTTCATTGGCCTCATATGTTGAAGACACCAAGGAGTTGTGTCGCTCCTGTGTTACCTGTCAAGCCAGTGGTAAGGCAGGTAGCACCACAAAGGCCCCCCTGATACCACTACCTGTGGTGGGGGTTCCCTTTGAGAGGGTAGGGATTGACATTGTTGGTCCCCTAGACCCCCAAACCGTCTCTGGGCACAGGTTTATCCTAGTGGTGATGGACCATGCCACTAGGTACCCAGAAGCAATTCCCTTCAGGACCACCACAGCTCCTGTGGTGGCAAGGGCCCTCCTGGGAATCTTTTCCAGGGTGGGTTTTCCTAAGGAGGTAGTATCAGACAGAGATGCAAACGTCATGTCTAGTTACTTGACTGCTATGTGGAAGGAGTGTGGAGTAAATTATAAATTTACCACCCCTTATCACCCACAATGCAATGGTTTAGTTGAAAGGTTCAACAAAACCTTGAAGGGCATGATTAAAGGTCTCCCAGAAAAGCTTAGGCGCAGATGGGACATACTTTTGCCCTGCCTTCTCTTTGCCTACAGAGAGGTTCCACAGAAGGGGGTTGGTTACAGCCCATTTGAGCTTCTGTTTGGACATCCAGTTAGGGGTCCATTGTGTCTAGTGAAGGAGGGATGGGAGTTACCTCTCAAACCCCTAAACAGGATATTGTGGACTATGTACTTGGTCTCCGCTCCAGGATGGCTGAGTACATGAAGAAGGCAACTAAAAACCTTGAAGCTAGCCAGGAATATCAAAAGGCCTGGCATGACCAAGAGGCTGTGTTGACTGTTTATCAGCCAGGACAGAAAGTATGGGTGTTGGAGCCTGTGGCCCCAGCGGCCCTCCAAGATAAGTGGAGTGGCCCCCATACCATTGTTGAACAGAAGGGAGAGGTTACCTATCTGGTGGACCTTGGAACTCCCAGGAGCCCCCACAGGGTGCTCCATGTCAACAGACTGAAACCATATGTTGACAGGGCAGACATGGGCTTGCTCATGGCTACTGATGAGGGACAGGAGGAAGAGATTGATCCACTCCTGACCTGCTCTCTCAGAACCCTGATGATGGATCAGTAGATGGTGTAGCCTTGGCAGGCAGCCTCACTGACCAGCAGCAAACTGATTGCAGAAGAGTTCTCAATCAGTTCAGACATATGTTCTCTCTGACTCCAAGTCAGACTACCTGGTGCACTCATGAAGTGGACACTGGGGACAGTCTGCCTGTTAAAAATAAGATTTACAGGCAACCTGACCATGTCAGGGACTGCATCAGGACTGAAGTCCAGAAGATGTTGGATTTGGGTGTGATTGAACCCTCAGATAGCCCTTGGGCTAGTCCAGTAGTCTTAGTGCCTAAACCTCACACCCAGGGTGGTAAGAGAGAGATGAGGTTTTGTGTGGACTACAGAGGTCTCAATGCAGTCACTAGGACTGATGCCCATCCCATACCAAGGGCAGATGAGCTCATAGACACTTTGGCCTCAGCCAAGTTTCTCAGCACATTTGACCCGACAGCTGGCTATTGGCAAAACAGACTAGCTGAGGATGCAAAAGCCAAAACAGCATTTTCTACCCTTAGTGGGCACTACCAATTTGTGGTGATGCCCTTTGGTTTGAAAAATGCACCTGCCACTTTTCAAAGGTTGGTGAACAAAGTCCTTACAGGCCTGGAAGCCTATAGTGCAGCATATCTAGATGATATTGCTGTCTTTAGCTCCACCTGGGAGGATCAGCTGGTCCACCTGAGAAATGTTTTGGAGGCCCTGCAGAAAGCAGGCCTAACTATCAAGGCCACCAAGTGCCAGATAGGGCAGAGTCAGTTTGTGTACCTGGGCCACCTTGTGGGTGGAGGCCAGGTTCAACCATTGCAGAGCAAAATACAGACCATAATGGACTGGGTTGCTCCAACTACCCAGACTCGGGTCAGAGCTTTCTTGGGCCTGACTGGGTACTACAGAAGATTTGTCAAAGGGTATGGATCCATAGTGACCCCTTTGAATGACAACTTCTAAAAGAATGCCAAAGAAAGTTCAGTGGACAGTTAGCTGTCAAAAGGCATTTGATGGCCTGAAGCAGGTCATGTGCACTGCTCCCATTCTGCAAAGTCCTGATTACTCCAAGCAATTCATTGTCCAAACAGATGCATCTGAGTTGGGGGTAGGGGCTGTGTTATCACAATTGAATGATGAAGGTCAGGATCAGCCAGTAGCTTTTATTAGCAGAAGGTTGACCCCCAGAGAGAAACGTTGGTCAGCCATTGAGAGGAGGCCTTTGCTGTGGTTTGGGCCTTGAAGAAGCTGAGGCCATACTTGTTTGGCACTCACTTCATTGTTCAGACAGACCACAAGCCCCTCTTATGGCTAAAACAGATGAAGGGTGAAAACCCCAAACTTTTGAGGTGGTCCATTTCCCTACAGGGGATGGACTATACAGTGGAACATAGACCTGGGAGTAACCATGCCAATGCAGATGGACTCTCCAGATATTTCCACTTAGAACATGAAGACTCAACTGGTCAAGGTTAGTTTAATGTCCTGACGTTTGGGGGGTTGTGTAGGAGAGTAGGATCTGCTTCTTATAGTTACCCCCACTTTTTGCTGATGTTTCACTGTTTTTCGACTTAGCCAGACTTAGGCCCTGCTAATCAGGACCCCAGTCTATCTGCTTTCTACTCTAAATTGACTGTATGTTCTTTAGGTACACTCCAGATTGGATTCTGGGGTACCCTTGTGAGTCCCTAGTATATGGTATACTATGTACCTAGGGCATAGGTACCCCAGAGGCCTACCAGGGGCTGCAGCATGTATTGTGCCACCCCTGGGAAGCCTTTTAAAATGACACAACAGGGCTGCTACAGCAGCCTGTGTAAGGTGGTGTATTCACCCCTTACTGAGATATAGGTTCCCTATATCGCTCCATATCACTGCACATGTAAAACCTATCAGTCACCCCTATGGCAGGCCTTAACAATCCTGAAGGCAGGGTGCTGGGTTTCATGTGAGAGAGTGCCCATGCATGAGCAGAGCCCCTCTGCAGCTTTCGGAATCTTCATTCCGGGGCTGTTTGTGATGCAGCCAGACCATATACTCTTAAGTGCATTATAACCAAACGGTAAATGCTAACTTTGGAGTGGCTGCATGGAAAACTGTCGCGTTTGGTGTCAAACACCTTGGAATCATACCCCCACACCAGTAACTGGTGTGGGAGTATGATCCCACCCTTCTAGAGGGAGAGACATGGCAGCACCGGTATACCCGGTACCAGCTAACAGAGCCCTGGCATCACAAAATGGATGCTGCAGCCACAGACATGAGTCTGCCCTCCTGCTGCTGGACAAAACTCCGGCAGGGGAGGCTTGGACAATAGGTTTCCTGTCACAGGGAGCTGTGACCACCTCCCAGACAGGCTCTAGTGTATTGGGGCTGGGTGGGTGCACTCTCAGAGTGCTTTGAAGTCTGCACTGGGGGCACATTTGGTGTCCCTGTGCATAGTCCAGCTCAAACCGGTTGCAGGGGCACACAGCCCCTGCTCTGGCACGAAACTGGACAAAGGAAATGGGTGTAGCCACCCCTCTTTCCTGACCCTCCCATAGGTGGGTCCCCAGAGTTTGTCCAACCCCTTCCTTGGGTATAAAGTAGGAAACCCCGACTACAGGACTTTAGATTACAGCTGGACTAAACTCTGATCCCAGAAACCAAGTACTTCGATGAATTGCACGACGCTGGATGACTGAACAATCTCGCTTGGAGTAAAGGAGTTACTCCCCTGCAAGGCAGGCACCTTTAACGCAACTGACCAGTTGGCATCTCCGAGCTCTGACGGACTCCGAAGAATATTGCCACACAGGAGGTGGGTTTTCCTAGGTCTCTGAGGTTGATCTGTTAGGGGTCCATTGTGTCTAGTGAAGGAGGGATGGGAGTTACCTCTCAAACCCCCTAAACAGGATATTGTGGACTGTGTACTTGGTCTCCGCTCCAGGATGGCTGAGTACATGAAGAAGGCAACTAAAAACCTTGAAGCTAGCCAGGAATATCAAAAGGCCTGGCATGACCAAAAGGCTGTGTTGACTGTTTATCAGCCAGGACAGAAAGTATGGGTGTTGGAGCCTGTGGCCCCAGCAGCCCTCCAAGATAAGTGGAGTGGCCCCCATACCATTGTTGAACAGAAGGGAGAGGTTACCTATCTGGTGGACCTTGGAACTCCCAGGAGCCCCCACAGGGTGCTCCATGTCAACAGACTGAAACCATATGTTGACAGGGCAGACATGGGCTTGCTCATGGCTACTGATGAGGGACAGGAGGACGAGATTGATCCACTCCCTGACCTGCTCTCTCAGAACCCTGATGATGGATCAGTAGATGGTGAAGCCTTGGCAGACAGCCTCACTGACCAGCAGCAAACTGATTGCGGAAGAGTTCTCAATCAGTTCAGACATATGTTCTCTCTGACTCCAAGTCAGACTACCTGGTGCACTCATGAAGTGGACACTGGGGACAGTCTGCCTGTTAAAAATAAGATTTACAGGCAACCTGACCATGTCAGGGACTGCATCAGGACTGAAGTCCAGAAGATGTTGGATTTGGGTGTGATTGAACCCTCAGATAGCCCTTGGGCTAGTCCAGTAGTCTTAGTGCCTAAACCTCACACCCAGGGTGGTAAGAGAGAGATGAGGTTTTGTGTGGACTACAGAGGTCTCAATGCAGTCACTAGGACTGATGCCCATCCCATACCAAGGGCAGATGAGCTCATAGACACTTTGGCCTCAGCCAAGTTTCTCAGCACATTTGACCCGACAGCTGGCTATTGGCAAAACAGACTAGCTGAGGATGCAAAAGCCAAAACAGCATTTTCTACCCTTAGTGGGCACTACCAATTTGTGGTGATGCCCTTTGGTTTGAAAAATGCACCTGCCACTTTTCAAAGGTTGGTGAACAAAGTCCTTACAGGCCTGGAAGCCTATAGTGCAGCATATCTAGATGATATTGCTGTCTTTAGCTCCACCTGGGAGGATCAGCTGGTCCACCTGAGAAATGTTTTGGAGGCCCTGCAGAAAGCAGGCCTAACTATCAAGGCCACCAAGTGCCAGATAGGGCAGAGTCAGTTTGTGTACCTGGGCCACCTTGTGGGTGGAGGCCAGGTTCAACCATTGCGGAGCAAAATACAGACCATAATGGACTGGGTTGCTCCAACTACCCAGACTCGGGTCAGAGCTTTCTTGGGCCTGACTGGGTACTACAGAAGATTTGTCAAAGGGTATGGATCCATAGTGACCCCTTTGAATGACAACTTCTAAAAGAATGCCAAAGAAAGTTCAGTGGACAGTTAGCTGTCAAAAGGCATTTGATGGCCTGAAGCAGGTCATGTGCACTGCTCCCATTCTGCAAAGTCCTGATTACTCCAAGCAATTCATTGTCCAAACAGATGCATCTGAGTTGGGGGTAGGGGCTGTGTTATCACAATTGAATGATGAAGGTCAGGATCAGCCAGTAGCTTTTATTAGCAGAAGGTTGACCCCCAGAGAGAAACGTTGGTCAGCCATTGAGAGGGAGGCCTTTGCTGTGGTTTGGGCCTTGAAGAAGCTGAGGCCATACTTGTTTGGCACTCACTTCATTGTTCAGACAGACCACAAGCCCCTCTTATGGCTAAAACAGATGAAGGGTGAAAACCCCAAACTTTTGAGGTGGTCCATTTCCCTACAGGGGATGGACTATACAGTGGAACATAGACCTGGGAGTAACCATGCCAATGCAGATGGACTCTCCAGATATTTCCACTTAGAACATGAAGACTCAACTGGTCAAGGTTAGTTTAATGTCCTGACGTTTTGGGGGGGGTTGTGTAGGAGAGTAGGATCTGCTTCTTATAGTTACCCCCACTTTTTGCTGATGTTTCACTGTTTTTCGACTTAGCCAGACTTAGGCCCTGCTAATCAGGACCCCAGTCTATCTGCTTTCTACTCTAAATTGACTGTATGTTCTTTAGGTACACTCCAGATTGGATTCTGGGGTACCCTTGTGAGTCCCTAGTATATGGTATACTATGTACCTAGGGCATAGGTACCCCAGAGGCCTACCAGGGGCTGCAGCATGTATTGTGCCACCCTGGGAAGCCTTTTAAATGACACAACAGGTCTGCTACAGCAGCCTGTGTAAGGTGGTGTATTCACCCTTACTGAGATATAGGTTCCCTATATCGCTCCATATCACTGCACATGTAAAACCTATCAGTCACCCCTATGGCAGGCCTTAACAATCCTGAAGGCAGGGTGCTGGGTTTCATGTGAGAGAGTGCCCATGCATGAGCAGAGCCCCTCTGCAGCTTTCGGAATCTTCATTCCGGGGCTGTTTGTGATGCAGCCAGACCATATACTCTTAAGTGCATTATAACCAAACGGTAAATGCTAACTTTGGAGTGGCTGCATGGAAAACTGTCGCGTTTGGTGTCAAACACCTTGGAATCATACCCCCACACCAGTAACTGGTGTGGGAGTATGATCCCACCCTTCTAGAGGGAGAGACATGGCAGCACCGGTATACCCGGTACCAGCTAACAGAGCCCTGGCATCACAAAATGGATGCTGCAGCCACAGACATGAGTCTGCCCTCCTGCTGCTGGACAAAACTCCGGCAGGGGAGGCTTGGACAATAGGTTTCCTGTCACAGGGAGCTGTGACCACCTCCCAGACAGGCTCTAGTGTATTGGGGCTGGGTGGGTGCACTCTCAGAGTGCTTTGAAGTCTGCACTGGGGGCACATTTGGTGTCCCTGTGCATAGTCCAGCTCAAACCGGTTGCAGGGGCACACAGCCCCTGCTCTGGCACGAAACTGGACAAAGGAAATGGGTGTAGCCACCCCTCTTTCCTGACCCTCCCATAGGTGGGTCCCCAGAGTTTGTCCAACCCCTTCCTTGGGTATAAAGTAGGAAACCCCGACTACAGGACTTTAGATTACACCTGGACTAAACTCTGATCCCAGAAACCAAGTACTTCGATGAACTGCACGACGCTGGATGACTGAACAATCTCGCTTGGAGTAAAGGAGTTACTCCCCTGCAAGGCAGGCACCTTTAACGCAACTGACCAGTTGGCATCTCCGAGCTCTGACGGACTCCGAAGAATATTGCCACACAGGAGGTGGGTTTTCGTAGGTCTCTGAGGTTGATCTGTGCCCACAGCAAGTCTGAGGCCCGTATCCCTCGTGGAGACCGTGCAACCCGAACCCCTGGACACTGCGACCATTTGCAGAAGCATCAGCTTTCCGGCGACCCCTGAGGCTGAGCTTTGGGTTACTTGTAGCCCTAACCCCGAGCAATAATTGCTCTGAAGATTGTCAGCCTACACTCAACGAATGTTCCGTGGGCCGCCATTTTGTGAGTCCTCCTGAGGTCCCTTTGCGATCCCTGGTCCGTTGACCTGCGGGTCTCCAAGAAGGCAACTAACTTTTATTGGTCTTCCCTGGTTGCTCCAGACGTGCCCTGACTCTCCATTGCTTGGTGAGTCCCCAGGCCCTTGCTGGTCCGCACAGAAGCATATTTTCTCTTCCTGCGTGGGTTGCTGTTGCCAAGGCTTGTTGTGGTCAATCCGATCACTGACACCCCAGCACTCGACATCCTTTGTGGGACAGCTCGAATCCGGCTCCTGGTTGTCGTCGACGTCTCCAGGACCCCGTGGCTGCAGAGTCAGGCTTCACCTCTTTGCACCTGAAGCACCCGACATCGGTGGGCATTCGATTGCTCCGCTCCTGGTCACTGGCTAGTGACCCAGACTCTGTCCCCTCTGCTTTCAGGTTCTTCACATCTTCGATCCAGGCTTGGATCACACCGGACACTTTTCTCCTTCACGGCAGCAGCACTTTGCAGCAGATCGCCATTGAAAACGACGATTTCCGACACCTTTTGACAACAATGCACCCGGCTTCCCTGGGTGAGGTAACTCGAGTACTCCGGTGCTCCCGTGGGTGTTGGCCCTAGAACCCCTTAAGTCTAAAGGGGTTTGCTCAAAGTCCTCTCCTAAGTGTCCTTTAACTTTAAAATTCCAACCGCGACTTTCCGCATTGAATCCTACGGCGCTCGCGGCTGTGTTCTCACACTGCACACGTCCCCGTGGGTCTCCTGTGTCACTACCTTGGGTGGTTCCTTGGGGTCCCAGCGATTCTACGTGCTCTAGGCACTGTGTCTAGTCAAGTCGTGGTTCTTATACCACTTTCTTAGTATATGGTTTGGTCTCCCCTGGAGCCCACTGTGTATTGTGCTATTTACTGTCGTTTTAATACTGTGATACTGTGTATCTTGAACTCTAATCTCATAAAGAGATTAGTAGTTAGTGTTTAGAAATAAATACATATATTTTATACATATCTTGTGTGGTTCTCCTTTCATTTAGTTATTCAAGAGGTTATAATCTGGTAAACCAAGCTGCTTTACACTCCTTCAAGACTTAGCCTGAAGGCCGCTCTCCATAGCTACCACTAGGATAGCTTTCAATAAAGGTTGTCTTTAAACCTATCATCAATAAGGGTCGTTTGGACTGGTGCAAGGTGCCCACTATAACTAGTGGACAGCATATGCCAGGCCAACTTCTCACACAAACCACCAGTGCCTAGGCCAGCGGTGGGGCCATGCCACTCCTGAGGGAGCGGATGTGGCAACTGCAGGGGGTGAGCAAGCAGCAGTGTCGGGCAGTGGCAAGTCATATACCTTACTTATTGAGAATGATGAATACACTCGCTGCAAGGGTGTACACACTCAGTAGTACACTGTACCTCTGCTGAGACTAAGTTGTTCTGAACACTGAACTGTTGAAGAAGACACCCTTTACTTAATATTAGCATTAGTGGCCGGGGTTGAGTAACTAATGGCCTATTCGATTCTATCTTCAACTCAGCAGAGAAAGTTTTATGACGAAGACAAAGAGTCTTGTATGTAATATATGACTGGCAGAGAAGGACGCGTGGGTGAAGGAAGGGGCCCCGGGATGCATATAGGTGGCTGATGATAGGATGCATGGGTAGTTGAAGGATGGGTGAAAGGTGAAAGAAAAGAAAGCAGAAAGGATGCCTGCCTGGGTGGGTGAAACTGTATGAGTGAAAGGAATCCTCCGGGGGGTTTGAGGGGTCAAACTCAAAGGCAAGCAAGGACGCATGGGTGGTGGATGGTTAGTTAGATCTATGACAATTGTGTGTTGTCGGTGAAAGGTTTATGATAGCCATGTTTGGATGGATGGATGCCTGGATGGTATCATAGTAGGTGAGAAGAAGAGTCAGACTGGATGAAGAGAATGTAAAAGAAAATTAAACCGTGCCAGAGTACCAAAGCCAAGGGTGAAGAATAAAATAATGCTAGAAGAGCAATGTAATTATAAATGAAAAACAAGCATTTGCAATGCAATAGGTCTCGCATTTTTTCAGAGTTAGAGCTATTGGCATTGTAATGGAAATGTGTTTTACTTATGAAGATTATTTTTTTGGCACCTTAGAAGTGCCCTTAAGCAATGTCTCAGGGCGGGGGGCGGAGCTTGCTCGCGACCAAGATGGCCGCTTGAGCTGTGAGCTCCGAAACACCGTCGCAACATCTGTCATTTATCCGGCACCTACATGCTCCTCTGAGCCCCAAACGGTGTTTCCCTGTCGCCGGAGCCCCTCCGGAACACAAAGAGGCGCTTCCGACCCCTGTGCGACGCCATGGCACAGAGCTGTACGCGCCCGCGAAGGGCCGGACTTGCTGGGCCTCGATCCCCGGCCTGGAGTTGCCCGAGGTGCCGGTACCCGCCCGGCGTCACTACTGCGCTGGACCCTGAACGCCCGTCGCGCGCGCTCAGAGGTGGATCGTCCCTTGCGCCGCTGGTGCTGGGCTGCGGCTGAGTGCGAGTCCTCCTAGAGTGCTGCCTTTCCCCCAAGAGTTGCGGAGCTGGGCGGACCTGCGAGCCGCGTCACGCCGGAGCTGAGCTGAGGATCTGGGGTTGGTGGAGGCGGCGGCTTGGACCTTGGCGCCCTCGCAAAAACACCTTGGAAAGACATTCACACAGAGGGGAAGTGATCTGCTGCTTGGATTTGCACCGCATCACCAATCTGCGCCCCAGTAAGTTTAAGGGGGACTGGCTGTCTGGAGCCGCCATTTTTGAGACAGCACACTGCCATTGCTCTGCGCGGCTGCCTGGACGGTGGGAGCTTTACGCATGTGGCGACCGCTGCACCTGCGAGAGCGGCTCCACACGTATTGAGCGATGCGGAGGGGTTGGTCCCTGGTTGCGGGCTGCCGTGGGTGCCAGAGTTTGTCATCCCTGGCCGGTTGAGTCCACTGCCTGTCACCTGAGCTCCCTCACGCGCCACCTGACTTGGGTGAGTCTGTCAGTTTTGGCGAGATCACCGCTGTTGGGGTTGACCCCCTAGAGGACATAAGATTTGGGGCCCCCCTCTTCGTCCTCCTCACGCCTGCTGCGGAGTACCATAGGTGGCACTCAGACTCGAGACCCGCGCGCAGTCTGCCTGCGTGGGGTGATCGGTGCGAAGGCTGTCGCTGGATCCACCACGGGAACGACATGCCTTGTTGCGGAGCTCTTGGCGCCATAGTTCTGGGACACAGATTGGAACCCTGTTGTCCCGCCCTAAGCACTGGTCTCTTTTTTTGAGCGCAGGCGGTCTGCACCAGTGATTCGATATTGGACCCCCAAGCCTGCTGAGCGACGACAGTACGCACATTCGTGTTTCCTAATGGCAACGATGGGCAGAGTTGATAAAGCCCAACCGAAGCTTTCGTTTGAGCACACACGGTCGAAGTCCTGGGATGCCTCCACCAAGGCCGCTGTTGGGTCGCGGTGGCGGCCCAGTGAAGAGACGCACTCGGATATTCGTGGCCTTCTGGTGTCAATGGAGAAGAGCCTGCAGGGCGGCATCTCGGCACTGGGCGCCAAGATGGGCGCCCTTTCCTACAGAATGGACCGTATGGCCGAGAGACTGGATAAGCACGCGGAGCGACTCGACATGTCTGAGCGCAGGATAACATAAGTGGAGGAAACACAAACTACCTTAGACACCGAACATAAACAACTTGGCAGGGTCATGCGGTTCTTGCAAGACAAGATGGAGGACTTGGAAGCGCATTCGCGGCGCTGTAACCTTAGAATTACTGGCCTCCCGGAGTCTACCCAAACAGGCAACATGGAACTCTTCATAGAGAAACTGCTTGTTACCCTGCTAGGTGTCGACACATTCTCTACTATGTTTGTGGTGGAACGGGCGCATCGGTCCCTGGGTCCACGCCCGCCCGCAGGAGCGGCTCCTAGGCCGATCATCGCCAAATTGCTTAACTACCGGGACAGAGATGTTGCGCTGAAAGTGGCTAGGGAAAAACAGCCTTTGCGTTCGGAGGGTTCCACGATCTCCCTGTTCCCAGACTTTACTATTCGAGTACAGGAAGTGCGCCGCCAGTTTGCCCCTATGAAGAAGCAGCTCCGCGACCTCAACATTGACTACACCATGTTGTACCCAGCGAGACTCCGTGTTAATAAGCAGGGCCGCTCACATATCTTCACCGACCCAAAGGCTCTACAGAAGGCTCTGGAAGACTGGTCCAAAGATAACCGTCCCAGCCTGGCACGACAACAACTTCACGAAGCGGCTGGTGGGCAGCTGGACGAACAGGACTGAACGCTGGTCGACTCCTACAGACGATAAGTGCTGGTTGATTGCTGCGCTCTGTGAACAGTTACATGCTTGTATGTGCCCGCGTGCTGGTTGCCGCGGCATGGACACAATGTTTGTCTTTCAGGTTTGTGGGGTGCCTGCTGCAGGACTAAACTCGTGCATTACACGCCGTACTTAGCGTAGGGCTCCAGTAGGCTGCCAGGGTGATCGGGGCTTTACAACAGGGACTAGACCGTAGTTAGATCTGGGGAGATAGCTCCTGGCCTATTGAGTCCCACAAGCGGGAGTGTCTCCGTCTACTCCTACATGATTGGCAGCCCACCTTTGTTTGAACTACAGACTACTGCTGCTGATGGGGACTGTAATTTCACATTCATGTAGTTGCACATTAATGATCAGACGGTACTCGGAGTATGGCCCTACCCAGGCCGAATAGCACTCCTTTCCTGGCGAGCAACATCCGCCCACGAGTGAGACACACTTGGGAGGGTATACTGTTTCTAGTGGGGGGGAGGGGGTAGGATTGGAGTCTATGGGGAATCGCCGTGGCCAAGTTGGGGGTGGTCCGTCATGGGTGGGGGGGTGGATGGGTTGTTCGAACTGAAATGTCGTTTATTTTGGTTGTTGTTTTTCTTATGATTGCACATGTTGAACAGGACAATTCTTTGCTGCGCAGACTAGCTTACAGATTATGCCTCGTCGCCTGCTATGATGGCAAACGGCAGTAATAGCGGTAACTTGACAGTGGACACCCTCCGGGCTCTCACATGGAACGTTAGGGGTCTCAATGACCACAGGAAGATCCGCAAAGTATTGACTTACCTACAGAGACACCACATAGACATAGCCCTATTGCAGGAGACACACCTTCCGCTTAACAGTCCTCTTCTACGCAGTAGAGGTTTGCGGGATAACACACACGCTTCAGGTTTCACCACACACGCACGAGGGGTTTTGACCTGGGTCAACCCTAGGTCTCCCTACACTCTCGTCGCACTAGATTCGGATAGAGACGGTAGGTTTGTGATTTCCAGGTGTCAAGGGAAGGGAATGGACATGTTAATAGTTAACATCTACGGCCCCAATTATGACTGCCCCGCCTTTTACAATGCGCTGGCGATCACTGCCAGTAACCACAAAGAGGGGCGATTCCTTTGGGGAGGAGATCTCCACCTAGTCAGAAACCCAAGCTTGGACCATTCGGGGGGCCCTGAGAGATGTACCTCTGCTGCTGCTAGGGAGCTGGAGTCTGCTATGATTAAATTGGACCTATGCGATGTCTGGCGCGCCCGGCACCCGGGCAAGGGGGGCTTCACACACTACTCTGCTTATCATAATCTACATACTCGTATCGACTACTGGTTGGCGGCCTCGCCACTAGCGGACAGCGTTAGAGAGTGAAAGGTTCTCCCTCGATCCCTGTCTGATCATTCTCCACTCCTGCTGGTTCTTGACACTCCCAGAAAGACTACCCCGCCCTTCACTTGGAGATTGCCCCCTTACTCCCTGCTGGACCCGGTCTTTAAAGAAGAACTGGCGGAAGCCACAGAGTCTTTCTTTCCCACTAATGTGGGATCTGTTGACAGCTTCCAGGTAGTCTGGGAGGCTTTCAAAGTTTTTATTCGCGGTGTCGCAATTGCTAAACACTCAGGGGTTCTCCGTTCAATCTGCCAAAGACTGACTGACTTGGAAAGGAGGCTTGGGGTCCTAGAACAACGCCAACTGGCGAGCGCAGATGAGGCGATCTCGTGGGAGATCAGGGAATTGTTGGAGGAATTCCACGAGGCAGCTGACGCTGAGGTTAAACACCTGGGCAAATACGCCACAGCGCGGGTATATGGTGAGGGCGAAAGGCCGGGTGCGGTCCTCGCTCAACTCCTTAAAAAAAGGCGTAGTCTAACACAGGTCACTGTACTCAATTCAGCGGAAGGGGGTACACTAACTGAGGAGGCTGAGATAGCGGAACGGTTCAAGCAGTTTTACGCTGATCTGTATTCCACCCGGTCTACTGGATCGGAAGATGAAATTCTAGACTATCTCGCTCATATTAAACTGCCATTCCTAACCAATACACATCGCGAGTTCCTGATGAGGCCCATTGAAAGAGAAGAAATCCTACTGGCCCTCTCGCGTATGAAAGCAGGGAGCGCCCCTGGGGTGGATGGCCTCACTGTAGCTTTTTACAAGGCGTTCCTGGGCATTTTAATCCCGCATTTGACCGAGCTTTTCGGTGACATGTGCGTCTCCGGTACCATGCCTCCTACGATGCGGGAGGCTATTATAGTCACCATCCTCAAGCCGGGTAAGCCCCCGGAGGAGTGTGGATCTTACCGCCCACTTTCTCTCCTTAATGTTGACAACAATTTTTGCAAAAATCCTTGCTAACCGGCTGGTCCCCCTTGCTCAGACGCTAGTGGCCCCTGAACAGGCTGGGTTTGTTCCGGGCAGGAACCTCACCTACAATCTCCGCACTGTGTTTGGTGCCTTACAACACACCCGCCGGAGGCAAGGGCTGTCGCCATATTTCTCGACATGGAAAATGCCTTTGACTCCGTAGAATGGCCCTTTATGAGGCAAGTCTTAATCAAGATGGAATTGGGCCCAGTCTTCCTTCAACTGCTAGGGGTACTATACAACTCTCCCACTGCCAGAATCAAAATAGGGAACCTGGTGACTGACCCTATCGCCATTACCAGAGGAACGAGGCAGGGATGCCCGTTGTCTCCTATTTTATATGCTTTGGTCGCCGAACCCCTTGCTTGCGCACTACGTGAATATCACAGCCATAAAGGCCTTAGATTCCCGAACTACGAGCTTATAGTGTCCACCTACGCAGATGACACGTTGTTATATGTCCGCAATCCCGAAAGTAACCTCTCTTCGGTATTAAGAGAGGTGGTGCATTTTAGCGCGTTGTCAGGACTGCGAGTCAACTGGCCTAAGTCTATTGATTTCCCACTCACGCCGGCCACCACACCTTTTGAGCCGGACTATCCACTACCATGGTCCACGGAGGCGATTCGATATTTGGGCATCCGTGTGCATTCCGATTCGGAGACGGTGTTCAGGGAGAATTACGGTGTTGCGGTCAGTAGACTTGAGGATGACATTGATAGCTGGATTATGCTGCCCCTGTCTCTGCTAAGCGATACCAAAGGGGATGATGGACGGAGCGCTTGAGCTAATCAAACACTCACCCCCAGTCAACTGATCTGGGTTTAATCCATCATCATTCTTTAGCTCACTCCACCACCCCAGTTCAGACATGGCCATATGCAAATCAGTCTGATCCTGTGCCTCATGGGAACAGTCCAGCCCGAACTGCCAAGCCATGTCTTCCCTGGACCGGAAACAAGCATCCTGGGACCGGTTTCTGGCTATTCAGCCGTCATCAGCCAAGCTAGCTTGAATCCAGTGGCAAAGTGAGCAAGGGACCCACGTCTGGGCATACCCTGCCAACTTAGGGCGAACAAAGCGATACCAAAGGGGATGATGGACGGAGCGCTTGAGCTAATCAAACACTCACCCCCAGTCAACTGACCTGGGTTTAATCCATCATCATTCTTTAGCTCACTCCACCACCCCAGTTCAGACATGGCCATATGCAAATCAGTCTGACCCTGTGCCTCATGGGAACAGTCCAGCCCGAACTGCCAAGCCATGTCTTCCCTGGACCGGAAGCAAGCATCCTGGGACCGGTTTCTGGCTATTCAGCCGTCATCAGCCAGGCTAGCTTGAATCCAGTGGCAAAGTGAGCAAGGGACCCACGTCTGGGCATACCCTGCCAACTTAGGCCGAACAAAGCGATACCAAAGGGGATGATGGACGGAGCGCTTGAGCTAATCAAACACTCACCCCCAGTCAACTGATCTGGGTTTAATCCATCATCATTCTTTAGCTCACTCCACCACCCCAGTTCAGACATGGCCATATGCAAATCAGTCTGATCCTGTGCCTCATGGGAACAGTCCAGCCCGAACTGCCAAGCCATGTCTTCCCTGGTCCGGAAACAAGCATCCTGGGACCGGTTTCTGGCTATTCAGCCATCATCAGCCAGGCTAGCTTGAATCCAGTGGCAAAGTGAGCAAGGGACCCACGTCTGGGCATACCCTGCCAACTTGGGGCGAACAAAGCAAAACCAAAGGGGATGATGGACGGAGCGCTTGAGCTAATCAAACACTCACCCCCAGTCAACTGATCTGGGTTTAATCCATCATCATTCTTTAGCTCACTCCACCACCCCAGTTCAGACATGGCCATATGCAAATCAGTCTGACCCTGTGCCTCATGGGAACAGTCCAGCCCGAACTGCCAAGCCATGTCTTCCCTGGACCGGAAACAAGCATCCTGGGACCGGTTTCTGGCTATTCAGCCGTCATCAGCCAGGCTAGCTTGAATCCAGTGGCAAAGTGAGCAAGGGACCCACGTCTGGGCATACCCTGCCAACTTAGGGCGAACAAAGCGATACCAAAGGGATGATGGACGGAGCGCTTGAGCTAATCAAACACTCACCCCCAGTCAACTGATCTGGGTTTAATCCATGATCATTCTTTAGCTCACTCCACCACCCCAGTTCAGACATGGCCATATGCAAATCAGTCTGACCCTGTGCCTCATGGGAACAGTCCAGCCCGAACTGCCAAGCCATGTCTTCCCTGGACCGGAAACAAGCATCCTGGGACTGGTTTCTGGTTATTCAGCCGTCATCAGCCAGGCTAGCTTGAATCCAGTGGCAAAGTGAGCAAGGGACCCACGTCTGGGCATACCCTGCCAACTTAGGGCGAACAAAGCGATACCAAAGGGGATGATGGACGGAGCACTTGAGCTAATCAAACACTCACCCCCAGTCAACTGATCTGGGTTTAATCCATCATCATTCTTTAGCTCACTCCACCACCCCAGTTCAGACATGGCCATATGCAAATCAGTCTGACCCTGTGCCTCATGGGAACAGTCCAGCCCGAACTACCAAGCCATGTCTTCCCTGGACCGGAAACAAGCATCCAGGGACCGGTTTCTGGCTATTCAGCCGTCATCAGCCAGGCTAGCTTGAATCCAGTGGCAAAGTGAGAAGAATTGCGCTCATGAAAATGGTGGTCCTACCCCGGTTTCTGTTCCTTTTCACAAACATCCCCATGGTTCTTCCTGGCTCCTTTTTCCACTGGGTCACAACCTTGCTGGTAAAATTGGCCTGGGCGGGCAAACAAGCGACAGTCAAATGGCAGACACTCACTTTACCATATCACTTAGGGGGGCTGGGCGCGCCAGACTTAAATTTATATTATAGAGCAGCACAGAGTTCCGAAGTTTACTATTGGTTCCATGGCCCACCGGACACCCCGCATCTCCGTATAGAAACTACCGTGGCCGACCCACTGCCACTGCCAGCCATTTTATCCGATACCACGGACCGTAGAACTGGGATCCCAGATTCCATTAACGCCACACGACACGCCTGGCACCATCTATTACAATTGCAAGCTGGAGCTATTCTGTACTCACCAGCCATGCCAATTGAATGGTGCCGCTGGTTGCCCCCATGCAGGGACAGAGGAGTCACGCGCGCGCTCTCCACATTGAAAATCCAGACTGTGGGTGATCTATTCCAAAATGGTGTAGCTAAAAAATGGGAAGACCTAGAGCAACAGGCCGATTCCCCTACACTCCTAACGCACTTCCAATTCCATAGAACGCGACACGCACTACACAATATATTAGGGGAGGATCTTCAGGAACCTCCGGAACTCTTAGCACTGACCTACACCATAAAGGCGAAGTCTCCCCGTAAGATTGTCTCTAATATATATATAAACTGTCCATGTTCCACAGGGCACACCATTACACCAAAGCGAGGCTAGCCTGGCAGCGAGACTTGCAGAAGGATATAGATGACCCCATGTGGGCATATTGTTGTTCTAATACACGGCGAGTCTCCTTGAACGGCAGACATAGGCTGATTCATTTTAAGTACTTGAACAGAGTATACTATACGCCAGAGAGACTACACAGGTACGGGTTAAGGGATAATCCAGCCTGTGAGAGATGCAAAGAGCCACTTGCGGACTTCTTACATCTGGCCTGGTCCTGCCCAGGGATTCACACGTTTTGGCGATCCGTGTTCACTGAACTAAGTAAAATAACTGACGTGGCACTAACTCCGGACCCTGCACTAGCCCTCCTGGGATATTCTAAACAGACGCCCAGGGGAGTGCGGCGACTAGTTGACATGGGACTGTTAATAGCTAAGCGCAGAGTGGCTATTGGTTGGGCACGTGGTCCTCCCCCACCATGGTCCAGTGGTCGCATGACATGCTGTACTGCAGCACCCAAACTGAAAACTTCAGTGATCTCCTCCCCCCTCGGAGTCGGCCCAAAAATTTTTGGGGACTTTACATGACATACCGGTCAACTAGAGAGACTGACACGACTGACACTGATAGCATCACACGGGAGCGTAATGTTTCCAATCCCGATATATAGCACATCTTTTATGTTGTCTCGTTCCTGTCGCTGAGCCTGTGGAGCTAGGTGGCTCCTGACTATGCGTGTCCAAGGCATCGCCCTGCGGAGAATGGAGGGACTGTGTCCCGAGTTGTGGGGCTGAATATGGGTATTCAATCAATGTGTCATCTAACTTTGCAGCTGATCTGTCTGTACTAGATTTTCATGTAGCTCTTTGATTTTCATATGCGCTACTCATCATTGTTACGATGCAATACTGTATTTTGAGATCGTCCTGTATTACGCTTTATAAATAAACTAATTAAAAAAAAAAAAACTTTAAAAAAAGTAATGTCTCAGGGCTGCTGAGTACTGCAACTGAAACGTAAGATGATATGGCACAAATAGGCCAGTATATCTTGTTCCTTGCCTGCCAGAACACCAAATTAAACAACACAGCACAAGCTTGGTCTCTGCGTACACACCAATACCACTATACTGGTCCAAGTTAGTATGATTGTTGTCCAGCGTTTTCTGAACAACTTCTGCTTTGACAGGAAATAGATAGACTCGCACTTGGACTTATAATCCTAGCTTATGAGAAGCAAGGCTGGCAGTGAAAGAGGTGCAGTTAGTGCCAGCCTTGCTTCTTAGAAGCAAGAACGACAAATACAAAGAACTCTTGAAGAGAGCACTGTGTTACCGAAGAGATGTGATCAGTAAATATGACAACATGGAAGGGGTCGTACTGCTGTAGTTGGAGCTGCAAGTGTAGAGTCAAGATGGGTCAGTATGAGAGCTGATGGGCAGTTTAAGCAGAAGTGTCAGGAAGCATAGAGGGAGAGTGTGTGAGGAAAAGGGAAATGAAGCAGACGGGGGTGTGAGCAGAGGGGGCAGGAAGCATAGACGCAATGTATGAGCAGAATCAGCAGGAAGTAGAAGGGCAATATGTGAGCAAAGGAGGCAATGTGTGAGCAAAATCTTCAGGGAGTACAGACAGCAATATGTGACCAAAAGGGCCAGTGTGTTAGCAGATTCAGAGGGGAGTGGATAGGGCAGTGTGTACAGAAGGAGGCCCTGTATAAGCGGAAGGATCAGGGACCATATGTGGCAGCATGTGAGCAAAGGAGCAGAGTTCGAGCAGAAGTGGCATGGATAAAGAGGGCGCAGTGTATGAGCAGATGGGCCACTGTGTGAGCAGTTGATGGTGTGTAACCGGAAGGGTAAAGAAGCAGAGGGCAATATGTGTACAAGGGACAAGCATGGGATTCAGGAATCAGAGTGAGTAGGCTGTGAGCAGAAGTGGCAGATAGCAAATGGGGGAAAATAAGTGAGCAGATGGGGGATGTGTAGCAGGGTGCAGTGTGTTCCCAGAAGGTGCAAAGAGCAGAAAGCAGAGTGTGAGCAAAAGAGGAACGAAGTAGAGAGGGCAGGATGTGATTATAGAGGTCAGGAAGTGATAATAGAGGGCAGCAGGGCCGGCTTTAGGGCAGTGCGACTGGTGCGGTCGCACTGGGCACTGACCTCAAGGGGGGGGGGGACTCTGTGTTTAGCAATAACTTATGATTGGAGAGATGAGGGGCACTTTTGCCTGGTGGTAGTAATTGAATCCAAGGAGGCGGTCATAGGGTGTGGGGGGTGCCAAAAATGATTGTCGCACCGGGTGCTACCAGCTCTAAAGCCGGCCCCGGAGGGCAGTATGTGAGTAAATGAGGCAATATGAGTTGAACTGGGCAGTTTTTGAGCAAAAGAGATAAAGAGCAGATAGGGTGGTGTAAGAGGATAGATTTCCCTATTGTGTATTTATAAAGGTTTACTGCATGTTAAAATAACTTGCTAATCTTAAAATGGATTCATTTGAATACAATTCACAAGTGGGTATGCTCATCGCACTCTATCACACCTGTAATCCTCTTGCATTATAATTTTAAAAATTGACTCATCTGACCCAGGACATACCAATAATTTTATGAACCTGGCTCTCTTGCACCGATGCTGCTGTGAGCCGCAGTGGTGGACGAGTGACTCTGGAGCCAGTGACGAGACAAACTTCACTAACCCAGAGGCGCACCATCACACCCAGCCCTTTCCCCAATGAGAGATCAGCTGCCTGCCCAGGCAACCCTTCAACAGTGGCCCCTGAAAATTCTTAGTGAGATCATGAAGGATTTCATGGTTTTGTTATGGAAGTAAGAATATGCATTAAACAAGACCTTCAAAATAAAGACAAAGTTTAATGTGAGTAAGATCAACATTGTTAATAGATCACAGAAACAAACTTGCCTAAATGGATTATTTTAGAAAGTGCAAGTAAAAACTGTGTATTTCACAGTGTTTCCAGGAAAACACACTTTAGAAATGTATGCAGAAACTGCCCAAATATGAAAAAAGAGCACGAGTTGTTTTACATCAGAGGTTAATAGATCAAGGTTTGTTTTATCCATTGGATTCTGGAACATATAATTCTGCATTTCTAATAGGAAAAATAAACATACACAAAATGTAAAGGAAAAAACTGAACTGTATTAGCTACTCTCATCTAACACTGACCAACTTGAACTCTCTCTATTATGTTTTAGTAAATATCCGATTTGTTTGTTATTTTATTCTAAAGGAATAAAAGTGCCAGAGATACAAAGAAGAAAGTAATATGAGACCCAATATAGGACAACCTCAGAAAACACGTCTGTCAGTTGTCGCGGTTTATCCTGTCATTGTCCCTTGCATTCTGGTGCCGGTTCTATTCCTTTTTTTTTATTTATTATAAACACGGCGCTACAGTTATCCAAATACAAAAATATCCTAAAAAAACTATATTGGATACTGCATCAGTTTTCCTGTATTTTTGAATAAAATACAGAATACAGTCAAATTGCAATAATAGACACGTCCCACCTATATATGTTTGCAACATGGCATCTACGGAAACTTACCTTGCACAAAACATGGTAATGTATTTTTAATACTTGAAGCTAACAGTATGTTGTCCTTCCTATAAAGTGGCATTTGCGGGCTATAAGTTATACACACATGGCATTTAAATGTCACATAAGCACACTGAAAACGTGTTGAAATAAAGCCCGACGCAAAACTGGGCAGCTATGTTGAAGCCACTGTCAGCAGATGACCGGAGCTTTTGAAATGCAATTTTGGGTGGCTCAGAGGAGGACCATTTTAAGTAACGTCTATTAAGTGTATTCGCCCAGCACCTCTGTAACTCCAATAAGACTATTGGAAAAAAATGAGGGGTGCAAGAAAGCAAATGGCAGCAGCATTAGCGACCAAGCATTCCCAGCCAGGCTGTAACCTTCCCATTAGCCACATTCCTTGGGAGCAGCATAAACCACAGCTCTACCCAGAAGAGTCATGTGGAATGTACGAATGCACCCCAGAGAGGCTGTCTAAGTACTCCCCCATTATCGCTGCATTTCTAGATAAGTCATTTGCTCTTGTTTGGGCTGTGACGCTGCTCACTTGTTCTCTGCAATTGCACATTTAGTTTATGGTGAGTTTTCGTAGCAGGACGCTTTTTTCAAAACTCCAGATATGTGGTGGGGTTTGTGTACTCTGTAAGCACTTACCCAATAGCACGTTCTGCCTGTCTGGCTGGTCCCCGGAGTATATTCACGATGCCCGAACAGCTGCCATGGTCTTGCCTCAACTACTGCTTGCGCTGTCGCTGGCACGCGTGGCATCTGACCTCAAACCCCTTGTCATTGAAACAGACAAGAGACAACTGCATCCTGACTCAAATGCAGTTACATCTATCATGTTAGGAATGTGGCTGTCCGCGGCCCCCGCAGGGGGCCAACTCAGCAGGGCGGCCCTTTAGTGCCATTTTGGGCACCGCCCACCCGCTCTAGTCTTTGGGGGGGGCTGTGTAGGAGCCCTCTAGTCAGGTCGCCACTGTGGCGTCCTTCCGGTGCGCCACGTGGGGGGAGGGCATATAAGCCTCCCCCGCCCCTCCTGGCGGTCTCTGTGCGCCAGCCACGCCGTCTTCGCCCTTGGATCGCCCGTAAGATAACCCACATATTGCATACTCTTGTATGGAATAAACCTGCAGCAATATTTTCCCATAACAAAAGTTGTCTTGTGTATTTATTCATTCTTGCATGCTCAGACCGGGGGTGGGAGAAGTTGCCGATAATGGCACTATGGGAAAGCAACAAAATGGGACGTTTTAAATAAACTAAAGTAAACAAATAGAAAACAAGCAGCATTAGTCAGTGACAGCAGAGCCTGTGCCACGCTCATGCGATCAGCTGGCAACGATACACGCACTAGAAATTGTATTTCTAGTGAATATATTGTTGCCAGTTAATCGCATGAGCGTAGAACAGGCTCTGCTGTCACTGTCTAATGCTGCTTGTATAAAAAGGATGACCGGCAGCGCTTTCCACGGGCACCAGTTACATTAGACATTCATATTTTTTGTAGATACAGGAAGATTAATCGGCAGCTGTGTTAAAGGCTGTAAAGGCATTTAAGTAATGTCCTGAACTGCCGATTACTCTCCACATGTCTACAAAAATATGAATTGTGTAACGTAACTGGTGCTCGTGGAAAGCACTACAAAAATTAAACAAAAAGTATGCACAGTGAGCTGCTGCTCATGTATGGCTTGAGGTGAACAAAGGGAGACTCCAACACGGATCCCCAGAGTGAGAGAAGGTGGCGCAGCAGTTACAGCTACAGACCTTGGAGCTGGGGATCCGTGTTCGAGCCCAGGCCTTGGTTCAACGTCCTGTGAATAATTGTGGAAAAAGTACTTATTCCTGGCCGTGCTAATTAAGAAAAATAAAAAACATTGATATTGGAGGACACAGGTATAATTGAGTGGACAGGCAAATGGGAAGTAAGCAGAACACTTGAGAAAGAGGCAGGGAAACCCAAGCTCCACCTAAAAAGACTGGAGGAGAGAGGAAAGGCCATCACACTCTGTACAGTGTGATGGGCAAACAAAAAGATCTCTTAGTGAAATCGCCAGCGAGGGAGCTAAGCCTACAAAGGAGGGACATTTAAGCAAATGCACCAATAACAAGCCAGCATGTGTAAATGACTCTGATAACAGCCAATGACAATTGATGGGTGTGCCAAACCCCACAGAACAGAGATAACAGGTCGATCGAAGCTCGACCTAAAAAGCCCTGGGAAGAACAAGGACAGTTTTTTTCAAGGTTTTTGAATCTGATTCAAAGGTTTGAGGTTGTATTTTAGAATGGAATACGCCCTTGACTCACAGTAGTTTGCAAGCACAACATATATATTGTTGTGCATGACTATTATGTACCCTACCCACCTGTTGGAAAACGAGGCAGTATCTGTGAGGCCTGCACAAATAACATGACTACATTTGTCCTTCACTGGGAACCAAACACCCAATTGTAGTGCCTGACTCTCAGAGGGTAGCGTTGCAGAGCAGTCTGAGGCTTTACTCAAGGGAGGTGGTGTGGGCTAGTAATCGCCATTTGCAGGTGCGCCGAAATAACACTCAATAATTGATTGTCCAGTCTGTACTTTGCTTTATAAAAGTAAGAGTACATTTATTAAACACACACACTACTCAATACTATGCACCAATTTACAAATATACATAAGCTGTTGGAATTACTTTGTGACATTGCGTAACATCTCCACCCCTCCCAAAAGGGGGTGGGGTCTAGTACCACCACTCCCATGTATGCACATCATCTTGCCCCTAATGCAGTGTGTTGAGCCTAACCTGGAGCGAGGGCCCTGCGCACTGGCACCATCCCAGTGGCGACCCACCCCATTACCTCAACGCGCATTAAAAATGGGTACACCTGCCTTGGTGACACATAACCCTAACTGAGCATTTCCTACTGACCATAAAGTATGCACCTCTATATCTTAAGGGCTAGCAGTCTGGGTCTTCACCTAAGTGCAGCAGCAAGAATACATGTTTACGCACACCTTAGAATGACAGTACTCATCACCTTTGTTGGACATTAGAATGTATTGCAATTACAGCCCCTAAGGGCATCAGAGATGAAATCACCGGATTACGCATATCCAGCCAGACACCCTAGCAGGAGTGTTTGGCAACATAACCCACTTTGCTTATGACATCACCCTACACAGGTACTTCACATTACATATGTGACCTTCAGTCCCTCTAAAAAGGAATAACTGTTAGTAAATGCAGTTCTGGTGCAATTACACCTCTTCACCTCCAGGGGATGCCCTTCTGGAGCCATCCCCAACTCAGCCTTTCACTCCATGAAGCACGTCGCAATACACCCTCAGATGTAGAACAAAAGTTTCAGCCTAGAAGGTGTATAAATCCAGGTTGAGCCCTTGAGGGGTTATCCTTTCCAGAACCCTAGGAAACTTAGGGTGGGACTTATCTTCGTGCTTTGGGAGGCTGCGTTGCTCCTGCAGCTCCCCCGGCACCTTGGCATTCATGTGGTGGTGACCCCGTCCTCCTGGGGCCACCACAGGCAGAGAAACAAGCAGATTCTCAAATGCCTGGCAAGGCATTATGGGGCGCTTCGTGCTCCGCTTTATGAATATGGGATGAGCGGCTCTCCCGCTGTGCCGGGGAGAGCCGCGATCACGCTGGCGCTTCGCGCCTCATCCCCTCCTCAGTGGGGGGTTTGGTCCCACCCGGACCCCCAGGTGAGTGTTCGCATGCCGGGGAGCCCACCCCCGGCTGCGCTGGCCGTATGTCGGGGGCCCGGTCCCACCCGGACCCCTGGCGCCGCCTCCTTTGTTTTTCCGGGGTCCCGGTCCCACCCGGGACCCCCGCAGCCTCTCCAGGTTGGAGGGCAGCCTGGGGAGCCCACCCCCGGCTGCCCCCGCCGGCTCCCCGCCCGGCCAGCACCCTTGCGTGCTGCCACGGGAGCCGGCACTTCAGATCTGGCCTGCCCGCTCCGGCGGGCAGACACGGGGGCCAGCGCCGGTCCCGCTGGCCTCGGGGGAGTGCGACGGCACTCCCCAGTTCTTCCTCTGTTCTTTCGGGGCCCGGAGATGGGGTCCCGGGCCCCTCCTCCTCTTCACGGGGAGCGTGCCGGCGCTCCCCGACGACAGCTGCTTCGCCGGGGGCCAGGGTGGGCTCCTGGCACCCCGTAGGTACGGGTTCATCTTCGCGGGGGGCGCGACGGCGCTCCCCCGACTTTGCTTCGTCAGGGCCCGGGGATGGGGTCCCGGGCCCCTGGGCACAACTTCGCGGGGGCGCGACGGCGCTCCCCCGCCTTTCCCTTCGGTGGGGGCCAGGGTGGGCTCCTGGCCCCCATACAGGGCACCTTCACGGGGAGCGCGACGGCGCTCCCCGGCTTTACTTCTCCTTGGGGGGAAGCCCCCGGGACCGGACCCACCCCGGGGGCATCTTCTAGACCGGCGGCGGAGCCCCACGTGCCTCGTCGTCGGTCCCGCAAAGGTCAAAGGTCGCGTACCTTCTGGGGGGCATATCTCAGCCCCCAGGGGTCCGATCTTCTCCATTTTCGCATCCTCTCGCTCCTGGCGGCGGCCCCCAGCCACTGGGAGCACTCCCCGTCGCCCTCCGGGTCTCCAAGAGGGGGGCATTCTGCAGGGAGCGGTTTTCACTGGCTCCCCGCGCCAGACTTTCGCCTGGCTCTCCTCCTGGGCCTCTCTTCTCCCTGCGCAGAGGCCCCTGCTTCTGCGCACCAGTCCTGGGCTCTTCTGCTGGTGCTGTTAGGGGCCTGGGGGGCAGTCAGGGGGTACCTCCTTCCAACTGCCCATTGCCAGGCTCCAGCACCTTCCGCCTCCGCAGACAACACCCCAGAGAGAGCTTCTCTTCCTGTGCAAGCACTTTTTAAAAGTTGAGTAGGGGGCTGGCAGGAAGTCTCTGTTTGTCCTATCAAACAGCGACACATCACTTCCCTGCCCCTGCTCCCTCCTCCTGGTCCAGCCTCTGGGCTTGTTCAAAATGGCGTCGTCTAGGGTCTCTGGCCACATGGTCTCTAAAACCAGACCCCTTCCCTCCTAGGTGCAGCCTGGTGCCTGGCACCCAGTGATAGCTGCTGATGGATGAGCCTGTAGCTCCGCCTTTCTTCCCTTCGTGGAAAGGAGGTCTTCGCTCTGGGAGGGAAAGGTCATCAATCCAGCCTGCTGAGGTCAACCCCCAGCCAGGCCCTGGTTATGATCTGACTCAGAGAGATGTAACATTTCTGGATGACCCAAAAGCAGAACAAATATGACTCTGGACTCTGCAGAATACTTCTTTTCACAACCGCTACAGTGGACTTTAGTGCGTGTCTGGAATCTGTAGGCCTTATGGAAGTTAATCTAGCACATGGGCTCCACATCCCCATAGGGGAATAATGAAGTGAAAAACACAGTAAAGCACACTGACTTTCCCTGGCATGTTCCTTCCTAGTGTATAAGGCCTATTCCATGTCACCACCCAATTCTGCATAAGTCCTGCCACACCATTCACTTTGTAGCTGCTCCTGGACTGCGCACGCCAAGAATCTCCCCTGCGCAGCCCCTACACGTGTGCACACGCATGTACACAGGTGTCTGCATGTAACCAGCCCGGTGCCCCTTACTCCAGCTGCTGCGCAGCGGCCTAGTCAAGCTAGGGGGACACCAGTAAAATCCACATGCAGTCTCTTTCATCATGAGTTCACTGTGGATGAGTCCCAATTTATGAGGCTCTCCCACAGTAAAACCTCAACACCTAGGTGCTCAAAAAGCGAAAAATCCGGGCGGCCCATAGTGTCAGAACCACCTTCTAACACCACCCATCATCAATCGCCTCCCTTCGACTGTGAGGCCCACTTCCGTTCCAGTCCCTACCCATGTCATTTTGACCGTGTCAGCCATAGGTGGCCTATCGGCTGCATGGTAACTACTTGCAAATCAGTATGTCATCATCATCACGTGAGTGACGTGATGCTGTGCCGTATATCATCATCATTCATAAGCATGTCATGTTGTGCCTTATTGCAGTAGTCAGGGTGAAAGTGAAATTGAGCATTTGCCATTGATTTAACAGAGTATGGCGGTAATGGAAACATAGATAATTGTCTAGTACAGCTGCCCCACCTGCAGACAGTAGTAAAGTAACGTGAGTCTGCGACACGAGTATGTCTGTCTAGGGCACAAGCTGACTGAGCTGGCATGCCTACAAGATTAATTGTGCTGAACAAGAGAGAGAAGAAGAATACTTGTCTACTCCATCGTGCCTAGTGCCTGAAAGTCTAATCATCACATCCAAATCTTAGGGGCAGAGGAAGTGAGGAGGATACCACAACTGCTAGTGCTACTGTGCCACTATAATTTTTATGTGTGTAATTTTGTGTTACTGTTTTGCTAAGAGTATTGGTTACTATTGTCTTTTTTCTTTCTTGATATAGCTACTCCTTCCCAACAGGCAGGGCCCGGCAACAGAAGCTGGAGGCCATCCGGCAAGAATATCGCCGGCTGGTTGTCCTGGCGGAGGAGGCGGCAGCTGTAGCTTCCTCCAATGCCCCGGGCCCCAGCCAGGCTTCCCACGCGCCTCCGGTGGTACGGCGCCGTGCTCTGGCAGCCACCCGCCGCCCATCACATTCATTATCATCCACTGCTGCCCACCCCTGTTGTTCCTGCAGGAACTTTCGGCGCCACATGCTCCTCCGGATGGCGCGCCTATAGGCCAGGCTGGAGGAGGTCCTGGAACGCACTAGCCGGCACCCCCGCAGCTAGACCTCAGTCTTTGACCCTTGCCCATTTTTTTATCTGTTTTTGGTGGGTGGGATGTTGGGGAAAGTTGGGGTTTTCTTGAACTTCTTGACTTGGACAATCATGGGCATTTATTTAATTTACTGGACATTGGTTGGGGTTAGGGAGAGGGGTGGGTCAGGTGTTGTGGGTTTCTTCTTCTAGTTTATATTTGTTAGGGTAATAAATTATTTATAGTTTTACAATACATATGATGTAAATCTTTTCTCGGGGGGGGGGTTACTCTTTTACGTCGCCTTGTTTGTTTCCTCCTTTTGCTGCAGGGCCGCAGCCAGTTTTTGAAATCTGCCAATAGTGTAACACACCAACCGATAGATGCAGTACCCTCACTTGTCCTACTACTGTCAGTCTCTCCTCCTAGTCTATGCATTCTGCAACTAAAACCCCTTTGTAGTATGTACTGGGAAGGATGTGGGTGTGTGAATTAATTACTTTCTATAGTATATACATTATTGCCACCCCCACACTTCTTCTCTTACCTGTGATTGATGTTTAGGCGGAGCGATGGCTGCATGGTGATGGTTTGGTTTCCTAAGGTGCCATGGTGGGTAGTGGTAGCAGTAGTAGACAGTTGCATTTGCAAAAAAAGAAAATGAGACAGTCAGTCACCTGAGGGAGACTAGAGAACGAGTAGTAGAAGTACAGTACACAAGAAGAAGACTGCCAAACAAGAAACCATGATGATCAATGATAAGCAATGCTAAAGTAAAATAAAACATAATGGTGGCAGGGATAGCCTAGTACAAGTTACAAACTGAAGTTGACTCGACCTATGAAGTGGACAAGCGTAACGTTTGGTGCTGGAAGGATGATAAATCGATGCCGGCAATTAATAATTATGATGGGTTAATTATGTACCTATGGAAAAAAAATTGAATAGCGAATACTGAGCATGGGTGGGCAATCTAATCTATATGTTGCCAGTGTGGCCGATATATATATATATATATATATATATATATATATATATATATATATATATAAAAAACTTAGAGCAGAAGAAGATCCTCGCCCTGCCTTGAGTTAGTGTTGCTTTCACCACATCCGCCCCAGCAAGTGTGTGATCAAATATTGGTGTAAATTTAATTTAGTCAGACCTCAATATTATAAATCACACAGCCCGGGGAAAGAGGGTTAGGGTTTGATGAATGGTTGGGAAGGGGTATTTGAGGGAAAGGTTTGACAAAGACAAAAACTACAACATGGACAACACACAATCTTGGTAGACATCCATCATAAATCTGTTAAGGGAGAAAAAGGAAATGCATGCATGATGATGACTTAATGATGATGAGTAGTACTAGACTGGTAGTACAGGGCAGCAGCATATTATTAATTATTATTATGCAATTGCCTTGCCTGTCTGCCCCCAGAGAGAATTGAGAGACCCAAATTACATACATTTTATGTTCTGTTGTACCGGGCTTCCTTTTAAAGCTAGCAAAGAAAATTAAAAATTAGCTGTAGGGGTCAAATATATAAGCAAACATAATAAACAACAACACACAGTCGTAATGATTGAAGAGAAAAAATGAATCAAATGAAAAATAAAAGATGATACTATATGTTATGGTCAAATTAAGAGTTGCATCTCGGCATTCCTCTTGGTCCTTCCTTCCATGGGCGCTCCGTCCGTCAATCTTGGGTGCCACTGCCTGCCTGGCGGATGTGGGTTGGTAAGTGTGAGTTGTTTTTCCCAGTATAGCACAGGGTAAAGGCTGGCCTGTAAGTGTAGATGGAAAAACAAAAGGGATATTGAAAAATAAAGGAGAAAAGTAAAAATACATAAATTAAGGAGGAGTGCAACAAGAACACTTTCAGAGGCGGCATGGCTAAATCATGTCTACTCTGTTTCCAGCATTAACCTACAACAACAGGACAGAGCAGGCACGCGGCGCCCACCCAACCTCCACTGAGTTTAGATTTTGAGCCAGACAGCACTGAGCACACATGCACAGCAACATAGCATTTTCCAAATTAAGTAACTAAATCAATGCACCGCTGTCAGTCATACCACTACACTCGCCTCCACCACTACACAGACATGTAGGTCTGGTGTGGTTGTTGTTGACTTGTTTACCTTTCAGGCCACTTCATGAAACGCCCCGAGTTATTCCATCAATCATCTCTGATCCTACTGACTGGCTACGAGTATGGTATGGTCATCATGGTGTCCAACTCTGTAGTGTACCGAGTGAGTCCAGAATCAAAAATGCAATGGATTGGCCTGCAGGAGTACAATTTTGTTATTAAACAACAAGAAGGGACACATTGACTTGAGTCACTTTTTTGTGTGTAGATTATATACTAGTAGACATCATGCACAACAACAACACAAACACCAATCACACAGAGTCAGTGTCCAGTGCATGCCATCATTTACCTGTTCGTACGGGGCAGTCCGTCTCGGCTCGGAAAGGAGGCTAGCTATAGTCAGGTCTTTGGAGGGACTCGACGATGCAGGCACACATTTCTTGTACTAGTATTCTCCACCCAATGTCTGGCTTGAGGGAAATGGATTTAGGGCGAGTCAGGACTCAGGAGTGGACTGGAACAGGACTCAGAGGAGTGGACTTACTTCTTCACTGACTGCACACAGTTGCAACTCCAATCCGGCAATAAAAGAGTAATGCGGTGGTGATGGATTTGTTGTGATTCGAACCGGAAAGACAAAGACACACACAAATAATAAAAGTAAATAAGCAAGGAAGAAATTAACAAGTCGAATGCCTAGTTGTTGTCAGGGAAGTAGAGCTCGTCCTCAAACTCTGGTGGTTCACCCAGAAGTAGGTCATCTAACACACTACTTCCATGACCTAAGTCGCCGTCATCATCTTCCTGCTGTGCTACTTAAGGTATGGTGTAATCCGGTGGTATAAAGTGCTGATTCATTTTGATCATGGTTAACCTCTTCACGTTTTGGGGCGAGAGACTGGTCCTTCTCACTGTCAGAACAGCACCAGGAGCACTGAAAACACGCTCAGAAGAGACACTTGCGACAGGGCAAGCCAGATAGTTTATCGCCAGCCTGTTGAGCACTGGCCATTGGTGCCTTTTCCCATACCAATACAGCAGTGGGTTTTGATCAATGAAGACCGCTGTTGGGTCATCCAGAGGGGCATGGACCATCCGCTCAATGCTCAGGGGGGCTCCCCTTTGCTCGGCCTCTTTTGCCTTTGCCTCAACACTGGACCTAACAAGCCCTTGCTGTAGAAACCATTCCTGTGTCAATTTTGGTGGGGCTGATGCTCCTGTTCTTGTTGTTGTTGATGTTGTTCTTGGTGTTGTTTTTTTTATTTTTTTATATTTGAGTTTTATATAGCGCTGGCTAGACCCGGAGGTATCAGAGCGCTTTACATGAGGATCAGAGTTACAGGTTATAAGTTACATTTGTTCCAAGAGCAAAATCAAACATAGGAAAAAAAGAAAGCAAAGTTACGGAAATTTGTCAGGGGAGGGGGAGGGATGGGAGAAAAACAGGGAGACGGGGAGAAACTGTGCCCAATGTCCGGCTGGGTAGGTGACGGCCGAGGGGATGAACCAGGGCCGATCTCCTCTATAGCTGAACCGAGCAGCTCCACCGGGCATCGGACATAGTTCTCGGACTCCGCTGTCAGGATAATGATCAGGTGCAATCAGAGAATGTCATAATAAAGCGGGGGAGTTGGAGAGATGAGGTACCGCAGTCCAAACAAAATCCAGACGCCATCTTGAGGTCAGGCACTCTCCTGAGAGGGCTTTATAAGGAATATTTCGGCTTAGAATAAAGAGTGTAGGGGGACCCCAGGCACCGCCATAGTGATCCGCTTAACCACTTCCCGGGGGGTGTTCCTACTTCTTCAAAAGAAACAATCCTGTGCCCCCCCCCCCAACACTGGGGACCAGGTTCAGCACCTGCAAAATCCAAGCCGGCACCCATTCCCACCGTTGGGGGTGGAGATCTCAAAGCTCCCGCTCGCCGCTGGTCAACAACTCCGAGCAGTCCTGTATGAAGATTCCCAGTGTGGCAGTCAGTCTCAATCCTGCATGCTGCCTCCCTGTGCGGTGGGCGCCATGTTAAGGTCAGGCAAGTCCTGCCTGGTCGCCATATTGAAGTCAGTCAAGTCCCGCCCGGGTTCCTCTGGTACAAATCTCAGCCCCCAGGCCACCACACTTCACCTAGGAATGTTCTGCCCCCAAGGCTGACCTCCTCACTGCAAGGGGGTCGCTCACGCTGGCAGACCAAGACTCCAGACGGCCGGGGCCACGAGGCCCCAGGCGGGCGCCCGCAGTCATGCAGTCACCTCGCCTCCTGCTCTCTCCTCATGACCGATTCCTCCCGCTGCTCCCCTCCGCCACTCCTGCTCATCAGTGGAGGATCGCAACGCCGACTAGAAGAAACGGCGGCCGCTGCAGCATACAACAGCGGTGATCCCAGGCGCCTCCGCCATTCAGTGGGACGATCGCTCCGTTCCTCGCGCTGCATGTTTGGGGAAAGCTGCAAATTCAGGCATCGCTCGCCATCCTCAACCGGCACCGTCCTCACCGCATGAATCCTCTCGACCTCCGCTCCCGTTTGGCGACGAAATCGCTCAAGGTAAGCCCCATATACAGCTCGCGGACCCAGAGGGACCCGGAGTCGACGCGAATTACCTCCACTCGGCCATCTTTGACTGTTGTTGGTGGTTTTGACTGTTGTGAGCCAACTGCACTGCCATCAGGCTCTGAAGTTGAACTTGACGCCGGCTGCCCTGCAGTACTTGTTGTGGCCTGGAGTAGCAGGCCTCCAATTCCCAGCCTTTCTTGTCCTAAGCGACTGGCTTCCGCAGCTATCCAAGTTTTGAACTTGGCAACATCCCCATCTGAAAAAGGAATCAATGTGTTCAGTACTTGTTTGTACCGTGGATCCAGAATTGTGGCAGAAATGTAATGGTTGGATGACACAATGCCTCTTTGCACCCTTGTATTTTCAGATAAGCGAAGGGTTAAGCTCTCCACCAACTCGTATGCTTCTTTTTTTTCCTCCACACCTGCGTACATTGCAGACACCCCCTTCAGCTGTTCCTGTAGCATGTGCAACAATGGGATAGTTTGGCCCATAGTACAATCTTCCTTGCTGACTTCACGTGTGAAGAGCTCGAAAGGAAGTAGCATCTCTGTCAGGCATTTAACTAGGCCCCATTGGTCCATCTCAATGATCATGCCTTTCACTATAGCATACCCTCTTTGCATGACATTCATTGATTGGTCTGCACTGCTCAAACAGACGTTCAAGCATGTAATAAGTTGAGTTCCAACGTGTTGGCACCTCCTGGATGAGTGCTTTAACTGGCATTCTATGCTCACGTTGAATGATCCTCAGCTGCTTCCGGGCTTTTAAAGAATGGCTGAAATGTGTGCATATTCTTCTGCAGGTGGTCAGCAAGTTGCTGACTCTGTCTTCTTTTTTCAGAAAGTCTTGAACAATGACGTTAATGCAGTGCGCCAAACACAGGACCCTGAAATAGCCACCATCGAACATGCCCTTAACTATATTACTGCCATTGTCCGTGGCAACAAAACCAATGTTAAGCCCTCTTGGGTGCAGCCATTCAAAGACCTTGCTGGCAAAGTCTTCCAAAATGTTTGCAACAGTATGAGATTTCTCCATGGCGAACATGGCTACAGTTGCATGTTTCCGAGTGGCATTAAAAATCTCAGCAGTGTCAACAACACCTGCTGCAGATATCTTTTCTCTAACCCCCACAAAAGAGATCCAGTGTGCAGTGATGCACATGTAATCAGTGGCTTGGCAACTGGTCCACATGTCTGTTGTCAGGTGGATAGTGTGAACAGCACTCTGCTGCAAAGCTTGTCCAAGCAATTCAAGGATGTCGTGATGTAGTGCTGGAACAGCAACTCTGGCGAAATAGGACTGGCTGGGAACCCTCCATTTTGGGCAAATGGCCGTCACAAATTCAAGAAAACTCACCCCTTCCACAAAAGAAAAAGCGAGGAGGTCCAGCGTTAACATTTTAGCCAGCTTCGCATTGTACAAACGTGCCGTTGGGTGGCTGCGTTCTCGTACTACCCCTCCGACGACACTCGGACTCCCAATTAATAAAACAGAAACCTCATATACTTTTGGCAAAATAACGAGTATCTCTGTCTTTACATGCTAAAATGCATATAGTCATTTCACAAAAGTGAAAATTAAAATTTAGCAAGCAGTGACAGAGGTGATGATTTTGGGATCCTCCCTAACCTAGGAAGAGAACCAAGCAGATGCCTTGAAAACAAAGAGCACATCTTGCTGAACGATTCGGCGGTGGTCCCATCCTCTTAGGACCACCCCAAGCAAAGTTATGGGCAAAAATACAATCCCAACCAAAGGCCCTGCAAAGCATTATGGGACAAGATTAGCAGTGGGCAGTGAATATTATAGTATCCAATATCAAAATAATTCTACACAGAGCTGCAGTTCCACTAGTCGTTACTAGGTGTCCCTCATGAGTCAAATGCAAAAGCATTGAAACCCTTTCATGAAGCTGCAGTTCCACTAGTCGTTACTAGGTGTCCCTCATGAGTCAAATGCAAAAGCATTGAAATTATTACATCAAGCTGCAGTTCCACTAGTCGTTACTAGGTGTCCCTCATGAGTCAAATGCAAAAGCATTGAAACCCTTTCATGAAGCTGCAGTTCCACTAGTCGTTACTAGGTGTCCCTCATGAGTCAAATGCTTTGGACACCTAGCAATGACTAGTTGAACTGCAGCTTGATATAATAATTTCAATGCTTTTGCATTTGACTCGTGAGGGACACCTAGTAACGACTAGTTGAACTGCAGCTCTTTGTAGAATTATTTTGATATTGGATACTATAATATTCACTGACCACTGCTAATCTCATCCCATAATGCTTTGCAGGGCCTTTTATTGGGATTGTATTTTTGCCCATAACTGTGCTCGGGGTGGTCCTAAGAGGATGGGACCACCACTGAATCGTTCAGCATGATATGCTCTTTGTGTTCAATGCATCTGCTTGGTCCTCCCCCTAGGTTAGGGGAGACCCCAAAATAATCACCTCTCTCATTGCCTGATATTTTTCATTTTCAAAGTTCACTTTTGTGAATTTGTTATATGTTTTTTCGTTGCAGTACTCTCTTGCCTGGGACCCCTTGGTGTCTCAGCCTGACTCTTTCTCCTGTGCCACTGCGATGTTGAGGATGTGGGTGTATTTTCTTCATCCCCACCAATGGGTGCAGTTTGTACCAAGCTTACCCCGACTAACAACTTGTCCTCAAATGGAGCATATAGCAATGTTCACCTCCTTCGTGCTAACAGAAAAGAAGTCCCAAACTGGGGAGGTCAACTTTCTGGCGCTGCTGCTGGTGCCACTTGCAATGCTGGATAAACTGGTAGGTGGGCGTGAAGTTTGACTCTCTGCAATACCTACTTCTACTGAGGTGGTACTTTTGGTGGATGTACGTGGCTGCCGGTGAAATATGGAAGCTGGAGGTGGTGTTGGTGGTATGATCTGTGTTGGTGGTATCCGTGCCACATCCCTCACAGCAATTTGGGATGGGGTAATGTCGGTCTCCACTGGGGCGGGACTAATGTCCACGATGATGACTGGCTCGTCATCATCCTCCTCTTCTACATCCTCCTCCATAACGCTAAGGCTTTCTGGAACCTTCCTTTTCCCTAGCCTGGTCCTGTGGCGTGACTCACTCTCAGACTGAGGTGGTGGGATCCAAGTGGCATCTAGATCATCAGAAGGGGGGCTTGCAGAAGAAGTCGATGGACTAATCCTCCTTTTCCTTTCTGGGGATCTGGAAGACAATGGATCTTCTGAAAGAGTGGCTTGCTCTTCTTCATCTGCAGGAAGCTCTACCTCCTGAACTGCCCCTACTTCGGGAGGAATTACTATTGGGAGCGGTTGCGGCTGTTGTTGCCCACTTATCTCAGTTCCCTGCATTGATTGGGTACTACTTTGCGAGAACGATAATTCAATTTCAACATCACTGCTCGTCGGCGTTGTCGTGATTAGACTGGCTGCCTCTGTGACAGACATGGGCTTGGGCCTAAATTGGTGGGGTGGGTCCACTGATGCGGGGGTGCTGCTCCCAGCTTGCTCCCCAGACACCCCTGCTGCAAGGGCGCAATTTTTGTTTTCCCAAAAAAGATCTTGAAAAGTGGTAGTTCCTTCTTCTCACTGGCAACTTTCTTGGTACTGGAGGACCTGGTACCTTTCTTTGGGGCCATCCTCTTCAGATGTCAGCAGTACGCAGTGGCACAAGAGATGTCTGTGGTCACACGTCACGTGACGTCATGCACAGCAGGACTTCTGTCTGGCAGTACAATGGCTGATGACGCCTCCTCTTTTGTTCACCTAAAAGCAAAGAAGCAAGAAGAACATCAGTGAAACGTCAACGTGGTATTCATTGTTGTGGTTCAATTACTACTAGTACAAACAAACAAATATAGTATATAACTTTGTGTGTGGTCACTTTTATTAATATTATTATTAAATGTATTACCTCAGTTTTTTTTAAAAACATAACAATACAGTGTGGACATTATTGAGTGAAAAAAACAAGGGCTTTCATGGTTGGTGTACTAGTGCACTGTCCAGTACACTGAGGAAGGATAGGAAAGAAGAACAACAACAACAAAAATACAAATGTAACGGACCCTGTTTGGCATTGTGCATCACGTGGGATTCAGCATTCAGGGAGCTGCAGATGACAATGGATAGAACCAATAAGCCAAGAGGAAGAAAGGAAAGAGAAAGACATGCAGGCCTAATGCAGAAGCACACTGGCTGCCTTCACAAAATGGCCCCCAGCCACATAGCCAGGCCACAACAACAAGAAAGGGAAGACAGACAATGCAGGCCTATGACAAAAGCACACTGGCTGCCTTCACAAAATGGCCGCCAGCTACATGGCCAGGCAGGCCACAGCAAGGAGCAATCAATAAGCCAAGAGGAACAAAGGAAAAAAGACATGCAGGTCTATGGCAAAAGCACTATTACCACCACCACAAAATGGCCACCAGCCACATGGTCACTCACAACAACAACAAGCAGGAGGCCTGGAAAACACACGGAGAGGCTCAGTCAAGGCAAATGCTGGCCCACTATTACAAACAAACACACTCACACACTGGCCAGACAAAGGAGTCATGCTAAACAACTCAGCTTGACAACAATGCCAACAACGAAAATCCACAGGGCTAAAAAAGGTTTGCAAATTTCAATGCAAGTTACATAACAACCACACACATCCAACAAAGGCATTTATTTAACACACATGAAAAAAAGTGAAATACCCCCAAAAAATACATTTTGCATTTCAATCCAATGCCATTCATGCCCTAAATGATGTTTAAATTCAACAGACGCCACAGAAACAGTTGTTTCATGCACCCATGAGTAAGTAAGTCAGTTTTTATATAGCGCAGCTACTCACCCTTACGGGTCTCAAGGCGCTGGGGGCCGTCGTGGAAATTAAGTGAGCTATTGCCCAGAGTCACATGGTGCTGAGCTGCCGCCGGAGCCGGGGATCGAACCGTGAACCCTGTGCTCCGAAGTCAGCTGCCCTGGCCGCTGCACCACACCTCTCCATGAGTAGCTCTGGCCTGGGCCTATTGGTTGGAAAACCCATTGGCAGACTAGGCCACATAGGGCCAGATGTATCAAAGGGTTTTACCCATTCTGTGTCTATGGGAAAATGTGTTGATACATATGGCCCTATAGTGAATCAAATCAAATCAAGAATATTGCAAATTTATTAGAAAATGTAGTGAACTGTGCTATGTTTTTTGCTGGATAAAACATAAAAGAAGAAAAAATTGCATGCAAATTTTGCAAAACAACAATCAGCAAGAAGGCATGGCCACCACAAAGAAGGCTTGCAGGCCTAATGCAGAAGCACACTGGCTGCCCTTTCACAAAGTGGCCGCCAGCCACATGGCCAGGCCACAACAACAAGAAAGGGAAGACAGACAATGCAGTCCTATGGCAAAAGCGCACTGGTTGCCTTCACAAAATGGCCACCAGCCACATGGCCAGGCAGGCCACAACAACAAGAAAGGGAAGAAGACATGCAGGTCTATGGCAAAAGCACTACTACCACCACCACAAAATGGCCACCAGCCACATGGTCACTCACAACAACAAGCAGGAGGCCTGGAAAACAATGAACTCAAGCAGGCCTATTATGGACTAAGACTTTACAAAATGGCCTCTGGTCACACAGAGGCTCAGCCACGGCAAATGCTGGCTCACTATTACAAACAAACACACTCACACACTGGCCAGACAAAGGAGGCATGCTAAACAACACAGCTTGACAATGCCAAAAACGAAAATCCACAGGGCTAAAAAAAGGTTTGCAAATTGCAATGCAAGTTACACAACAACCACACACATCCAACAAAGGCATTTATTTAACACACATGAAAAAAAGTGAAAAACCCCCAAAAAACACATTTTGCATTTCAATCCAATGCCATCCATGCCCTAAATGGTGTTTACATTCAACAGACACCACAGAAACAGTTGTGTCATGCACCCATGAGTAGCTCTGGGCCTACTGGCTGAAAGGCCTATTGGCAGACTACTGGGTTAGTGAATTAAATAAATATTGCAAATTGATTTCAAAAGTTGGAGAAAATGTAGTGAACTTTGCAACATGTTTCCTTTATAAAAGAAAACTAGAAGACAAATTACATACAAAGAAACATATAGGCCCCCACTGAAACTACAGGCCACCCACCACAATACATTAAAAAAAAAACAATAAAAAGTACAAAAAAATGTAGCTGCAATGCCCCAATCAAACAAACAACACCAATTTTCCAACATACTTGTGAAATCTCAAATCCAAAAGTCCTCAAATCCAATGATATATGATGCAGCAGACAAAAAGGGATCCTTCCAGCTCCAAATCCAAATGAAAAGTGAACAGGAGATGGACAAAGCACTGGGAGGAGCCTGCTGGACAGGAACAGGAAGTTGGAGACAATGGGACACTTCCTTACTCTTCAAAAAAAAAAAAAAGTAAAAAAAGAAAAATGACTCCTTGCACAAAAAAATACAACCAAATGTCAATCTGAGGAGTTTTATTAATCCAAATCATCATTTCGAGAAGGTTTTGATGCTGCTCGAGAGAGATTCTTCTCCAGATTGCAAATTCTGCGTGTTCGGGATTGCGATCTTCACAAACTTCTGCCGGAAGTCTGATGGCGCGCCCGAATTACGCGTTCGCACACTCTCGCGGGACCTTGCAACCAAATCTCGTGGTGCTCGCGAACGGATGGGAAATCTCGTTGGCGATCGCAGGCATCACGGTAAGTCGCTCCCGCGTGCGAGAAAACGCATTTTGAGCACGCAAACATTTAAAAAACTCTGCTCCGCTGCGGAACGCGGAGTTTTCTGTAACTCTGCGTTCTACGCGGAACACAGAGTTGCCAAAAATCCACAAACTCCGCGAGTGGAACGGAGTTTTACGCCCGGGCTTAATTATGATTGATTATAGGATCCTGTTTCAATGGCCTACCAGCAACACAAATGTGTATTATTTTTCAGCATGTGGATATGCCATGTAAGCTCACAACAGCAGAGGGCACAAATTGTGGCTGCTAGTTTATAGTCTATCTGGCTGTTAGCTAATCTGCAACATTGAAGTTTTGGGAATTGCTTGCCCACTTGGGCTGGATTCCTCTGTATTATTCAAATGGAGAAGCCAAATGCATGTACAATTGATGCTGACATTATAGGTCACAAGTAACAGGATGGAATTGGTGGTATTTCCATGTATATTTATATTTTGGGGTAGGGCAACAGACCACATTTCCTGACAATGTAATTGGACTCCCTTATATTTATATCTTTTAAGCCACTAGTTAACTATCATAATACAATTGCACAAACAGTCCCTTATTTTTTTCATCAATTTGCGGACCCTCAATTATTTTCAGAGTTTTTGAATGTCTTATGTTGCTGCCTATATTCAGTAGGGAATAAGCTTGCCTTCTTTTTTACACAGCTATTGACCAACAATGAATAGAAATTGTATGAGTGTATAGGAATTGCTTATATCTTGTTTGCTAGAAGTCAGATGGTTAGTACAATGCTCTTATACCGTTCCAACTGTTAACATCCATTACGATATCCACCCAGGGCCGGCTCTAGGGCGGTGCGATCGGTGCGACGGCACCGGGCGTTGACTTGGGGTGGGGGCGTCATTTTTGAAAATTTGTATTATTTTAAAAGCACCTGCTGCCTTGTTCCTGGCCTCCAGCAACTTTCAGACATCAATTAAAATGTCAAGAGAAGTCCGGTGATTAATCATCTTTCTGGGAAGAGACCGGAGGTTTGTCTAGTGGAAGTTTTGACTCATCCTAAGGTAGCACAGAGGGTTAAAATGCCTGCTGCTAAGAACGTGTACCATGCAGATAACGAAGTGCATATAATGTAAATAGGTCAGCGGGTTACTGCTTCTGTAAGAGAGCTCCTTTTGTTACTTGTCGTTTACAAGTCAAAATCCTAATATAGAACATTGCGCTATTAACTATCACCCTAGAGCTGCTGCAAACTGCAAGGTATATGTTCGAGCTATATATTTTTTGCCCAGTCTTTCATTATCCTAATCTTGGGAAAAGGGTTCATTTGGGTAGAAAACAATTCTTATTATGAAAGAGAACCCCTAACAATGATGTTACGTTTTAAATTCTCAATTTGCGCCTTTCCTGAATAAGAACTTTAACTATATTGCCTACCAGTATTGATGACATGTCACTCCTACACTACACCTTGTAGTACTGTCTGATGTAACATTTCATAGACACTGATTTACACACATATGATTGTGTACAATGTGTGTGTGGTGTGAAGTGCTCTGACACCTTACACTGGTATGAGTGGTGATATAAAACTAAATGAATCTGAGAGACAGTGGTTATGGAGACTTGAGAGGCACTGTTAAAGGGTGCTAGTGAGGGAATCCGTGACAGAGGTGGTTATTGGGGGGCGCCAACAGACACTGTCGCACAGGGCGCCACCAGCACTAAAGCCGGCCCTGTATCCACCTGCAGGCAGAGATACATTGCATGATTTTGCATATTTCATGTTGACATTTATATTTAGTTCTGAAGTAAGATGCTCAATCCATTGTTTTGTACTCTTTGATATGTTGGGTAGTCTACAAATTGATAAATAAGACTATATGTATTTTGTACGACTAGAAAGTTACAAGATGGCCTCCCTCAACAACGTTCCATGTATTACCACTGATGCTTTGGTCAATTTTCTTGAAACTTTGTCTGTTTTTTTATGGCTGTTTTTGTTTACTTGCACCGCACCTATGATCTAGGTGGTTTCCCCGAAAAGTGTTGGGTTTTTTATGCCACTTTCACATAAACCGGAAATAAATCTTTTCGCATTCATTTACCCTGGAGTGTGAGCTGCCTTCATGAAATTGGAGCGTGTGTTATGGAGGGAGATAGATATATATATTTGAACTCCAGTAAAGATTAATTCTGGCTTAGCTAAGCGTTTCACCCTCACTCGGGCTTTGTCAGAACTGTGACGAAGCCCGAGTGAGGGTAAAATGCGTTGCCAGAATAAATCCATTTGAAACCGAAGTTGTGGAGTGGGAGCCTTTACTGGAGTTCAATTACAAACCCTGGCTTATCTTATCTTAATAACTGGTCTTGCACCCGTGTGCTCGCACCAACCCCGCTAGTGTGGACGAGGCCGGATTTCGCTGCTGATATTGTATATCATTCACAACCTGTACCTTTCTTTCCAGGTAATCATGCATTAATTTTTGCTGTCACCCTCTTATTCCTTTACCTTTCATTTTTTTTTTTTTCTCTTCTCTGTCGTTCCTCCTTCAATTCTTTTCTTCTTCCCATTTCTTTTTAATTGCAATCACAGCTCCGTATTCTTTACACCACGGGTTTTCTTTCTGTTTTTTTTCGCCTACAGCCCTGTCTTCCCCTGCAACCTTAGCTAAATAGCTCGAGTTTTGCTTTCTGTTTTTATTTTAAAGTGTTATTTGCTTCATCTAACAGTCCCAGTTGGCCCCACCCTGGTGACACCACTGTTACTTTGTAACTTGTTTGGTGTAATTTAGTCATCTCTACTGGTAACATTTTCTGTGATATAATTACCCCAGCATCTTTTACTCTAGTCTCTTCATAAATTAGCGTGAGAGGGATACGCACATCTAGAGTTTGTCTAGATCTGCTGACCATGGTCTTTGACTTTGAGCGTTCTGTAGCATTTGATTTTTCCACCCTGCCTCTTCCAAGAAGACTATCTCTAGTAACATATAGCTGAGAATCTATTTGGAAGAAACAGGATGTTATACTTAATTTAAGAAAGAAACTATATAGGTTTTGAAAAATGAAATGCCAAGTGACACTGCAGAATAAGATTATTAACCTGTCTGTAATACCTATAGCTCTCTAGCCTACCCGTAGGAAGTTATGTTGGAAACCACTATTTTCCCACAATTTCTAAGCCTTTCTTGGAGGATGTGAGCCTCACTACCACTGAGAGGGGAAGGGGGAGTGGGTTGGCGACGTCTTGTCTATGACTGCAAAAAGGCAGTGCTTAATTTGAGCCGGGGTCGCCGATGGGGGGCACCAGCACTCATTTTTGGGGACTGTTACGTATTTTCCTCATCAGGCGTTTATCTAGAGCAAGAGAGGGAAAACACACGAAGCAGTAAGAGGGAGGAAGAGAAAGACTGTTCAATCATCAAAAATGATGAAAGCAGGACCATGCAACGTGAAATAAAAGGGCAGCGTCTGCCAGTGGATTAAAGAGGCAAGAGGTGGAATCAGGACTACACAGCCTTTTTAGGTCTCGCCTACGCAGCGCGCATGCGCTGCTTAGGAAAAAGACCTTTAGCAATCGAGTCGGTTTTGAGGCCAAAAACGTGCACGCGTTGCATTGCTTTCAATGGCAACGCGTGCACGTTTGGCGATTCCCTTGCGGGAACGAGCAGCGGCGCCATATGTTAGCAATTATCACGCCTTGCTGCTCGCTCCCGCAAGGGAATCGCGCAGGCCCCCTCCCCCTGCTGCCGCGCGAGGCGCGCGCGCGCTTGTGCTCGTTTTTCTTTTGTTCTCTTTTTCATATACAAATTAGGCACTGCTCCTGCCCACTGGCGCTTGCATCCACAGCTGCTTCTCTGGGGCTCTTCCAGGCTTACCACACCTTATCGAAAACACTGTTTTAATAGTGTCCTCTTGAGTCTCACTCATTTCGTGCACTTGTGGACTCTTCGGCTGAAAATGGTGTGTTCTTGTACTGTGTCTCTTTCCTGCTTTCGTCATTGTGTGCCTGCTTGGGTTTTTAGCATGTCCACAAAAGGCCCGTGGCTTAGCACCGCGCTGACGAGCTGCGTTCAGCCAGGATATACACTGGAGGTCTATAAGGTGGCTCAGTTCATTCCTAAGAAGCCGTGATCCCGACAGGAGGAGGAAATTAAGGTTAATGTGGAATGATTTGCTTTCATTTTTTGTCTTTATTTATCATCGCGTCTAGGGTTCGCCAAGGACACGCTCATGGGGAAATTGCACATCTGAACAGAGGAAAGCCTTGTTTTACACACAGTAATGCCGTTCTTCTGCCTTTTGTAATTCCCCCAAAGTCGCTAAAGAAAAAGCACATTAAATCTAGAAAAAGGGAGTGGTATGAATTTGAGCGGTGGACAGGGGCAGAGTAGGTGGGGTTGGCAAGAATAATCCAGGATCCGGGAGATTGTTTTTAAGGGGTTAATCCGCCTGGGCACAAATCCATTTACAAGCGTCAGGTCACTGATTCGTAGCGTCAGAGGGGCACCAGATCTTGTGTGACACCATCAACCAAGTCTTGACTTTCTGACCAGCATTATTTTCATTCTTGGGCAGGCACTACACTTCACTGCACTACAGATTCCAGAATGTAGAGTACTGCCGGCTGAAAAACCAGGACCGGCTGAAGGTGGCACATGGGACATGCAGTCACTTACCAGCAGTGCAGCCTTGTGTACTCAGCCTATCATCTTTCCGAGGTCGATGGCATGCCTACAGTTTGGGGTCTCAGCAACACCTATTTACTGCACTACAGAAAGTCGATTGACCACAGCCAGCGCTTTCTAGAAAGCTTCTTGTTAGTGTCACTTGCAGTCTACGGTTCGAAGAAGCCAGAATCTTGGAAAAGGCTTGAGCTGTGGTGCTGCTTGTAAATACACAGGAAGAAAAGTAAACTGTTAATAACAAGGTTCGATTAACATGATGTGATGTATGTGCTTGTGTGATTGCTTTGTTGAGAAACGTTGGCATTCTTTAGACTTAAGGCAGCATAGTGACGTGGACAGCCACATGAATAGGGTGACCACCTCACTCCATGTCATTACGGGTACAGTTTCCGGTCCTGGGCTTTAGTGTGTCAGCCTATTGCATTCTGGGTGCTGTAGTCTTGGTTTGCCTCCATCAACCGAACTAGACTGACGCAGCCGATAGCTGTGATTTGTAGGTGAAACGTACAGGACTGGAAGCAGTGTTCATGATGACATGGAGTCATGTGGTCACCCCACGCATGAAAGGAATTTTTATATATTTGGTCAAAGATTAGCTCTTTAGTTTGAGGCTGAGAGAGAGTGCGCCTGCCTGCGTGTTAGTGCAAGCTATGGAAGAACCCTCGCAGACGGAGATGTGGAAAAGTGATAAGTAGAAGGAGGCGCTAACTTTATTGATGCTTGACCATACTGTGTGATTGTGGACAAATTAGTAATTTATCTGTTGATCTGGCCATTTTCGGGGCACTTAAAAATGGGCCAATCACCAGTTTAAACTGCAGTAAAACCCCGGATATTTGCAGTTATTTGTCAAACAGGTTTGACGCAGAAGCGACCGTTCCAGCCATCCCTTCAAGAAGCAGGAACAGTCACAGGGTCAGGTTCATAATTTGCCTCCCACAAGCCCCCTGGCACCGCCCGTGAGGCACCAGGAACCTGCAATTATTCTGTGCCTGCCCTCCACCCATAGCTCTCCTTCCCACTGCCTCAGCACCTGTGCCAGTCCAGGGTGCCAGCTGGCCACCTGACAGCCCTGCCTTTGCCCCTGCCAACATTGTGCCATCCGAATAGGAAACATCCCTCCCCCACACACTTCATAGAGCTAAAATGGTTTCCCAACCCCTCTCCATCTATTTTACAACAAGCATTGGCAAAGCCAATACGCCACGCCTTTTGAGTGCAAGTGATGGCGCTTCTTTGCATTGGCGCTTTCTCCAGACAGCTAAAGCTGACTGTAGGCCAGCATTAACAAGCATTGGCATAGCCAATGTCTCGCCTTTGGGACCTTATAAGTGTTTAGCCATGCAACAGTTAATGTTGTTGCAGTAAGGATATTGTGCTGCATAACTAAATACTTATAAGGTCCCAAAGGCGAGACCTATTGGCTATGCCAATGCTTGTTCTATTTGGTGCGCTATCATTTAATAGTGCCGGGCACTGAATTCTGTTTAGAGCTATGGGCACCAACACTCATTCTTTTACAAATTAAGCCCTGCAAAAAGGTATTGGAATATTTCATTTACGCTGCTTCCGAACATCAGTAATCGTGGTGATTCAGACCTGTTTTTTTCAACATGTTCTTGCTCGCTCAGTCATACCTGAGGCAGGTATTTGTGTCACTCCACTTTCAAAGTTGACGAGCAGCTCCTGTCACAGGGGGCTTCGTATTTTATCTACCTTTTAGTCAGTGCTTAATTTGTACTAGTGTTTGTAAGAGGGGACCACCACCACTCCTTTGTAGCAACTGGGACACGTTTTCTTTATTCATTAGACAATGACGACGAGCAAAAGGGGTAAAGGCAGCAAAACAGAAAAATCGATTAAGTGGAAGGTAGTAAAAAAGAGAAAAAGTGAAAATGCTGGACTGAAAATGAACTTGTAAGAGTGACATAAGAAGGTTGGAAGTGTAGGGTGGTGGAGAAAGAGGCATGAGGAGGAAAAAAACTAGGTCTTTGGTATTCCACACCCCATACATTCAGCAGCACCATCAGTGGTCTCCTAAGAAGGACATTTTGTATGGTACATTTACATTTTGCTTACAAATTAAGCATTGCGAAAGGGGCTTTATTATCTGCCTTTTGGCACTAAAATCATACCCGACACTTTGCTAGTTTAGCTCTCCTACAACGAAGGACACAGATTTGTCCTCCTGTAGGAGGAGGGGGAAGTCCATGGGAGGTCAGACATGTTGGTGCATGAAGCCCTCGGTCTGGGATTCGGTGCAGTACCTAATCCATACGTCAATGCAGAGCATTTGAGCCCTTGCAAAAGCGGCGCCTTCAAACGACAGGGCACTTGTTATCAAAGGGTCTGTTAAATATTTAACTTTATTATCACTCTGTGGCAGTCAAGAGCCCAGGTGCTGTAACAGAACCTGTAATGGGCTCTCCCAGGAGGCACAAGATCACAGCTGAGGCGAAGATAATACAGGACAGGGTTCGGAAATGAGATTTTGTGTAAGCGGATGTGGCTCCCCAGAGAAAGGGGGCTGCCCCCGCCAGTGTGGTGCTCTAGGCGTGGGAAGGTTGCATCATTCAGCTTCATGTTTCTTCTGTGGGACACTGTGGTAAGAACAAAGAGACATAGTCATTGGTAGCTGCCCCATGGCAGCATCTGTGGCATGGGCAGATGGTGTACTTCTTCCTCTGTTTTCCTTAATGCTGCTGTGAAAATGAAAACAATCACTGTGAAGAAGTACCAGAACAGCATCAGATTTATTTGCCGTATTTATTTATAAAGTGCACATAAACTTCTGAGGGCATCATGGCGCTGGCAGATGGCCCCCTGCGAAGGTGCACTGTGGGGGAGGGGTCAAGAGTGTTTCAAAGGATGGGAGATGGGAGGAAGAGAGAAATTAACTGACTAACAAAATAGCCACGTCTTGAGTGATTTTCAAACACAGTATAGGAGGCATATCTCTTTCCAAAGTTTCACTTTCTGGGACCCAGGGAGTGAAGTGAATGGCCACCAGCACAGTGACATCTAGAGTACAACGGTATTGGGAGACTGCCTGCAGAAAGCCTGGTCATCCGCAAGTCTTTTTTTCCCCCCTCACTAGCAACCTAGCTCTTAATGCAAGGACAATCATTGATTACTTTTGTTTGAGCGGTCTCTTGACTGGGACGAGGTGTTATAATCAAAGGGAGCCCAGGTGGACACTCAAAGCTTTCCGGTAAAACTGAGTAGCTGATCTGGGGAACAAAGATGTAGCCTGCCATTTAACTTCACAATTTAGTCAAGAAAGCCCATTGCGCTCAGATGAGACTGACTACCAAATATCACCATACAAAAAATCAAAACCTACCGGCTGTGACAAACATTGCCCTGCTAAAAGATTGAAGCTCACAAAAGAGACCGGGAGGCAGCTCTTGACCTAATATTGCAAGCAGCACTCAGGGAAGGAAGACCACCAGACTCCACTAGGAAGAAATTAAAACTGAACTGTTGCACAAACTGTAGCACCACACAAAAATGGAAGGCCACCAAAACCACTATAACGAAATTATGCTTTTCTGTGAGACCCAGCATCACCATGAGATGGAGGACCCCAAACACCAGAAGTAGGAGTCCTAAAACTCTCCTTTTCCTAGGAAACTTGGATTCAGGTTCACTGTCCACTGGTATGATAAAGGTTAGGGTCTGATTTTGAGTTTGGAGGGTACTCCGTCGGGATGACATTGCCCCTGCCATCCCAAGTGACCTATGACCACAAAATCTAGAGTTATCCAACAGCCCAATGGACAACTCTAAACATTGACAATAACCGCTTAGACAGGCAATGTAAAAGTTTGATGGTCGGCTCCATCAACATGAGGGTTACCTGTCAAAACAACTCCCAAACATTGAGTTCGATTTTGAAAAATGAAAAACTAACGGCCCCCACACCATGGAAGTTGCCTCCCATGGTGTTTTTATTGTCCCTCACCACCAGGCTTTGAACAGGGTGAAAAGTGTTGTGTGATAACCTTGTATAGCCCATACTCTGTTGGTCTAGCCACAGATATAACCCACATTGATTTTCCTGCCCTAAATCCGAGAGGAAATAAAAATTGAAAGGATGTTCCAGAGTGCCTGTTGGTTTATGTAAAGTCTAATCTGAGATTTGATGACACGCCTGTCTTCCATCTCAGAGTTTCAGCAAAAACAGGCTCCAATTGGAGAAGATGAGCCACTTCACTGGAACATTTGGGATGTTTTCTGAAGGTGTGGCAGAATTTTGAGAACTTCGGTACCCCATGGTGCCCGTGGACTTAGAATATTGATTTGTAACCAAACTGTTCAACAGGGAAGTCTGTGGTAGTAGTTTAAGATGGAGTAACGGCCGACACTGTTGATAAGAAAGTCGAAAATGCTGTCAGCTGTTTAGCTATGGCCAATGATTTCCATTTAGTCTCCCATCTACACACCTTGTAGTGTGCGGTCTCTGCTCTGATTTCCACTTGCTGACAGCAGAGTAAAGTTCAAAGAGATTTGCTCTCTGAAGATGAAGGAAAGGGATGTCCGCGTGGCATTTGAGGAGCTGCAGGCTGCATTGTCTCTGTGGCAGAGGCTAGCAAATCTCGTTGCTGTCTATAAAGGCCGAAGATCAGAAGCTGGAAATGCCTTTTATCTATAAAGCATAATCCTCATCTTAATGATATTCAATTTTGTCAATATTGTTCTGAAATCTGTGATTATTAGAGCATGCAAACTTTTCTTAAGGGTCATAAAAAGAAGAATAGGTTTAGCTTCAGCTACAGGGCACCTAGTGACTATTGTTCCACAGCAACAGCTGTAGCCCTGTCTATTACTTTACTGGAATAGAGTTGCTGACTGGTGGTGAATAAAATAGGATTTATGTTTGGTCACAATCCACCAGTGTTTCAGGAAGTTATTCAAAACGGTCAATCAGTCGAATTATCCCACTTTCCACCAGACACCTTCCTTCAGACACTGGACTCTGGAAATTAATTTTCTGAAGAACATTCAGAACCTATTGGCTATTAATTAAGGGGCAATCATAACCTCTTGTGGCATAGCGCTAGTGCCTCCTCAGGAAGTTTGGAGTCTTCCATCCAGAACTCCACCTGGAAAAGGTGGACATGTAAGTTAAATAAATTTTATTCAATATAGAGACAATCAGGTCTACCATTTCTGTTGTGAATTTATGAAGTTTGCAACCTAAATATTGGAGGTTAAGATGCTAGCTCCATATTCCAGTATTCACATCACTATAGCGTTTTTCATGCTTTGTCATGAGGCTGACAATTTATTTTAAGTTGTGCATTTTAGATTACAATCAGCCCCTCTGAGTATTTACTAAGTTATTGGCCTAATTGATGGGGTTCTTGCATGACAACACTTTACCTCGGCAGGATGACTGGTTGATCCACTTCTTTAAGCAAGCTCATTTGGATAGCCAGTCATTGATATCACTTATCAGGGCCATGAATGGGTGCCAATCTCATCAAGCCCCATCTAGAGCCACTCTAACTCACATAGACATTATTCAACACTACAGCAGGCAAGGTCTTCCTTCTTATGCGTTGACATCAGAAGTTTCAGTTTTAGCTGGTACTGTTGTTGGTGGTCCTAGCAGCTATAGCCTGTCAATGGCATCTACTATCGGAAGATAGGCTACTTTCATCACCACTGAGCATATCTCCATCTATAGACAGTGGTCCAACATCTACATGCCCATTGGTCCTCATACTCCTGCGACATTGAACACATGATTCTGATGGACCCTTATTCACAAGTTACCCTGAGGTGGTGGTTTAACTCAAACCAATAGTCCATTGTTTGTTTTGATGGTGGTGGCCAGCAGCAGTGGTTCAGATGCAAACTTGCAGTACAAGACCCTTTGCTGAGCTGAGGGTCTTCCTCTGGGAAAATCAATTTCTCTAATTGGAATGTAGCAGAGGCAATTTTCCACAGTCCCTTGCCTACTCTGTGGGCTTGGAAGGGAAGGTTTTCCTAATCAATATCGACAATCTGTTTGCCATGAACTATCATGAAGTTCATGGTCCTAGCTCATTCGTCAGGGCTGGGTTCATCCTAAATTCCTGGACCATAAAGTATGCAGATGATCCCGTTCATTGTTGTTTTCCAATTCTCCAAGATGTTAACTTCCAGTAAGATTTTTTTATTCATATTTTCAAGAGATTTGGGAACTTATGTCTGGATGTTACCTCCTCTCTCCCAAGGATGGCATTCTTGCCCAGAGCTGCACAAAGTCCAGAGATCCTCTGGTATCGTGAATCAGTGTGCTCTCAATACTCTGGCTACCATGGGTTCTGTTTGTTGCAGCCCTGATTCCATTGATACAGTTGGCACTCTTCTTTGCCAATTATCAATTACACTGCAGTTGATTCTAATTCCGTTACAGGTGTTTTGGCTTCTACATCTGTAGGTATGGAAACTGAACAGGTGGGCTTCATTAAGCAAGGCCATTGACAGGGAGTGCCCCTAGCTGTTCAGCAGCCCCAGTGTGAGTCAGCCAGTTTGGTTCAGCAGGCTGTTATTCTAGGCTGTGAAAAGGAGCTTGTTCCTCTGTCAGAAAGGAGTCAAGGTTCAACAAGGGGCATGCTAAACCCTCGGCTGCATGTAATAGTGTTTTACTCAGCTCTGCATGGCAGCTACATGGGCAACCCTTAACATCTTTGGATCTCATCTTAAGATACAGGTTGAGGACTTGCCTTTGTCCAGTTTTGACACTTGGTCCCACAGTTTTGTATCACATTGTGATTGGTGCTGGCTCTTTGGCATTAAATCTGTGTTGCCTGAGAACCTCCATATATGTTTACCTTATTTTGTCAGTAGTATGGGTCAAAGTTGTTTAACTGATTTGTATGTGTCCTGCTAATGCATTTTGGAATGTAACAAACAGTTCTAAGTGAGAATACTTGGATTTCTTACCAGTAAACCCCATTACACAGAGCCTTGTTGTCCCTTGTTACAGTCCCAAGTGCAACCTTCTTTTTATATTATGGACTGTCGCAGATTTCATTCAGCTGAAGATTTGTTGCACTTTGGTAAAAGGTAAACCAAGTGAGTGTATCTCCTGTATTCCTTCGCAGGAGGAGTTTTAAAAAGGTGTAGGGGGCTATGGAGGTGTTTGTCTGACCTTATACATTGAGAACTGTGTTGAGGAAAAATAGTGCACAGTGCAAGCAAGACATCAAAATTACTGATAAATAATCATGGTATTTGTTCCTTTGATAGCAGGCGTATAACAGCCTGTCCTTTTGAGGAGTGTTTCTCACCATTCTGCGGCACATGGTCCTGATAATAAGTTAGTTTTTTTATTCATTCAATATCACTAGAGGTGGCTAGCAATGTAGGAGTTATTTTCCCCGAGACTTCTTTGAAAACCATTTTGATCTTGTAGGAGCAAGCACAAAGACAACAATACCCCATCAGGAAAATCAGCTTTAATACCATTAGGTTTGTCGGTGGGACTTGACAACGTACCCCCCAAAGCACCCCATATACATCGGACCGAAGCTTCGACCGCACGAACCAGGAACTCGGGAGAGTTGCAGAACGCCGAGAACAAGGAAACGGAGAAAACACAGAGAAGAAGCAAGGAAGCCGACGAAGACCAGGGCGGTGATGACGGAGATGAGGAGTGGTTCGAGGAATGGTGGATTCCCCCCAGGGAGGACGAGCATGCCGCTGCAACTCAGGAGAGTTGCGGCCTGGACGGTGAGTGACGCTGTACACAAGCTTGGGGCTGGAGGTTGTGGGAACCGGGTGGGAGTACGAGGGAGCAGGGTGGGCAGAGAAGGAAAGCACGGGAAGAAAGTCTTTGGCACTATTGGGTGAGGGACTCACGGGGACAATGCAGCTCGTACTTTTGGTTTGTGAGAGTTTCATCCATTTGCATAGAAAACTTCTCTTCCTCTCCCCTCTCCCCTCACATCTCACCTTCTATTTTGTACGCCTATTTTGCTAAAAGTACCTTTGAAGGAACAGGTCACAGGGCCAGATTACTCTGGCCTTTATTCTGATAAACTCCAGCCTCTTTCTCGGACACCTAGGAGTTTATCCTTCTTTCCATGCCTGGTGTGGTGGTGGGTCCTGAACAAACTACTAAGTCTAGGAATACTCCGTACGGGCTACTTACCGTCCTCTCTATTCTTTCTTTGAGCTTCCTGGAAGATGGCTGACTGGTCGAAGAGCCCACCCAAACAGGACAAGGGAGAGAAGGACCAGGGGACGACGCCCAGTAACCAGACTCATGCTCAGAAAGACCAAATCTGTGACACGAACTTTCAATAAATCATAACCATTGACAAACCAATCAAGCCTCCTAGCTCCTATTTCCACCCATCCCTCCCACAGGTGGTGTCAGAAGGGGTATCAGTGGAAATGGAGGCGGTTATGAATAAAATGGCAGACAACCAGGAAAAATTAGGGAGAATCATGGAGACGTTTTTAGCTGTCGCTGAAGAAGATAGAGAGGAACTAAACAAGACCCTCACTGAGAAAAGCCATACACGAGAAACAGTAATAGGCAAGCTGGCGGAGACACTTGGACAACAGAGGGCACATACCACTCTTCCCTCTGTAGTGATGAAAAAATGTGTTAGTGGGGAAGACATGGATTTCTTCTTTTCAAACTTTGAGAGAATGGCCAGGGCGGCAGCATGGCCTCTAGATAAATGGGGACAGTACCTTGGAAAACTTCTATCGGGAGATCTTCAGGCAGCATACCAAGCAGCTAATACGTTGGGTATGACCCCTTACGACGAAGTAAAAAGAAGCATACTGGAACATATGGGAATCGACAAAGAGACATACAGAATTCGTTTGAGGCAGATCAGAGAGGGACCCCAGGAAACCCCGAGAGCGTTATATTACAGGGTGAGAGACATGGCGGATCGATGGTTAAAACCCACAATAGCTACCAAGGAAGAGATAATGGAGAAGGTGTGCTTGGAGCAGTACCGATCCTCATTACACCCCCCATTCAAGAATGGGTGCGACAGCACACTCAGCTGACACTGGAAAGGGCGGTGGAAATCGCCAGCGCTTTTAGTAGAGCGCAAGAGAGTCAGAACGGAAGAGAGGAAATCCTGTGGAGACATCAAGAAAGGGGAACTTCCGCTAGAACTGTTAGAGCCCCCCCCTAAAAAAACCAGAAACAGTGACCCTTCTATCAGGGCCTTTACCTATTGTTCCGAGACCGCCACCTCACCCAGGGCCAAAGTGCTTCCACTGCGGAATGTTCGGCCATATAGCCAGAGTATGCCCCCAAAAGGAAGAACCCATGGAGGTTGGTTTGACTAAATCCTATTTGTGTATGCCAGGGGAACGCAAAGCCCTCCCCTATCATCGACGGGAATGAGTCAACGGGGAACCCTGGGAGGCATTAATCGATACAGGCTGTCTTCAGAGTGTCATACAACCCCAAGCAATCCCAGGAGGGGTACAAAACACCCATTGAACCGTGAATATTCAATGTGTGCAAGGGGACCAAAAGCCTTATACAACCACTGAAGTTTGGATACAACATGACCCCGTGGTCAAACCAGTATTGCTCAATTTAGGTCTCATTCCTAAGCTGCCCGAAACCCTGGTCCTAGGGAACGACTACCCCTATATAGAGGACTCATTAAAAGAGATAAGATCAAGTGAAGACGAATGGAGAGAAAATGCCCCTTTTGCCTACCTAACGGATCAGGAATGGCTGCCGGCCAAACTGAAGAAAAGTAAAGGACAGAAAAGGAAAGAAAGAAAAGAATGGACCCAAATCACAGTAGCAAAGACAGAAGACAGCTGTATTTGGAAGCAGGATCAGCAGTTTCATGTAGCCCACAGAGAAGATCCCACACTCAAAGAGGCCTGGAACATGGCAGTAGAGACAGAAGATGCCCAGCACGTAGGTCCCTAGTTTTTGATAAAAAAAAGGATTACTGTATCGAAAGGGGGGGGGGAGATCAGAAACCACAACTACTAGTTCCCCAGGCGTTTAGACAAAAGGTTCCATTTCTCGCTCATAGCCATCTCCTTGGGGGACATTTTGGAGGGGAGAAAACTATTTTAGAGCAATTCTATTGGCCCGGTATTTATCATCAAGTGCGAAAATACTGCCGGCAGTGTCCAACATGCCAAAAGAATAGTTGACATATACCCCCAAAAGCGTCTTTACTACCCCTTCCAATTATAAAAGAACCATTCTCTAGGGTAGGAATGGATTTGATCGGACCCCTCCTACCCTCACGCAGTGGGTGCCGGTATGTCTTGGTTATCGTAGATTATGCTACACGATTTCCAGAGGCGATTGCATTACGACAACCCAATACAATCCAAATAGCAAAAGCAATGATCAATGTATTCTCCAGGGTGGGATCCCCAAAAGAGATTATAACAGACCAGGGAACACCTTTTGTCTCTAAGGTAATGAAGCAAGTATGCCAACATCTAAACATAAAACAAATACGCACTGCTGCCTACCATCCGCAAACAGACGGATTGGTAGAGAGATATAACGCCACCCTTAAGACCACCCTAAAAAAACTACTTGAATTAGAAACCCGCAAGTGGGAAGACATATTGCCTTTAGCACTCTTTGCCATCCAGTGCAAGCAACAGAAAAGCACTGGGTACTCCCCTTTCGAGCTGTTATACGGAAGACAGCCCCGTACCTTGCTTGACATGGTGAAAGAGGAATGGGAAGAGGAGGAGTCTAGAGCTAAACCCCTCCCCGAGTATGTCTGGAACCTAAAATAACATCTACAACAGATCAGGAGTATAGTGAGGACACATTTGGAACAAGCACAAGAAGCTCAAAAGAAACAGTATGACAAAAGGCCACTGAAAGATACTTGAGTATAGGGGACATGGTCTTATTGATGATGTCTACATCCGACCATAAATTAATAGGACAATGGCAGGGCCCCTTTAAGGTCATAGACAAAGTAACCCCGGTTACATACCGCCTAGAACTAGATCCCCAAAACAAAAAGAATACCCAGATCTATCATATAAATTTGCTTTAAAAAATGGCATGGCGCGAAACCAACTATGATAGGAAAGGTAGAGGAGTCCACCCCATTATTCCTACAAAGCTTTGATGCTGACCTTCCACTCCCCCTTAGGCAGGAGCTATATAGGGAGCTGTCTCCACTCCAGGATGTTTTTTCGGTAAACCCCAGGAGGACAACCCTGGTACATCACGAAATCCATACAATCCCAGGGAAAAAGGTACAGCTCCGTCCCTATCGTTTACCCGAGTCCCGACGAGGTGCCATAGAAAAGGAAGTGCAACAGATGTTGAAAATGGGGATTATCGAACCTTCACACAGTGAATGGTGTTCCCCCATTGTGATAGTACCCAAACCTGATGGTTCTATCAGGTTTTGCATTGACTTCAGGGAAGTCAATAAAATATCCATTTCAACGCATACCCCTTACCCCGAGTAGACGAAATGATCGAAAGGTTGGGCAAAGCCCAATATAAGTACGCTTAACCTATGCAAGGGATACTGGCAGGTGCCCCTACGAGAACAGGATAGAGAAAAAACAGCTTTCTCCACGCCTGGTGGATTATATCACTTTACCATGCTCCCTTTTAGCTTACACGGAGCTCCTGCCACCTTTCAGAGGCTGATGAATTGCATACTCAAACCATGCGAAGAATTCACAGCCGCATACATCGACAACGTCATCATTTATAGTGATACCTGGGAACTGCATGTATCCCATTTGCGCAAAGTAATCCAGGCTTTAAAGGAGGGAGGGATGACTATAAATCCTGCCAAAATCCACCTGGCTGGTAGCTCCGTTAAATACATGGGGTATCTTTTAGGGGAAGGATATATTAAGCCACAGGAAGAAAAGGTAGCTGCCATATCCCGACTTTCCTTCCCCCTCACAAAAAAGATTTACGTGCCTTCTTAGATATCCTGGGCTCTTATAGAAGGTTTATACCCTCTTTTTCCCCAAATAGCTTCCCCACCGACTGATCTTCTCAGAAAAGACAAAAAGACAGAAAAAGAGCTCAAACAACCCTCTGCCAAAGTAATGCAAGCAACTAAACCCGTACTTCTTAGCCCAGACTACTCCAAGCTCTTCATACTGCAATCGGATGCCTCAGAATACGGCATAGGAGCTGTCCTGTCACACAACACGACTCACAGGGGAATGAGAGGCCAATTAGCCGCAAGTTGTTCCCCAGAGAGAAAAACTACGCCGTGGTTGAAAAAGAAGCTTTGGCCATCAAATGGACCATTGATTCTCTAAAGTATTACCTGGATGGCCAAGAATTTACTTTGTACACAGACCATGCGAAATAAAGGGCATAATGACCGGAGCTTAAGGTGGTTCTTGGCTTTACAACATTTTAGATTCACTACTCTTCATCGTAAAGGAGAGGAACAAACCAATGCTGATTTTCTCTCTAGGTATCCACTAGATCCATTTCTTGTAAACAAGAAAGTAAGGGAAGGGGGATGTCGGGTGGGACTTGACAACGTTCCCCCCGAAGCACCCCTCATACCTCGGACCGAAGCCTCGACAGCACGAACCAGGAACCGCTTGGGAACTACACAGTTTAACCCATGGTTCGGGAACTCTTCCCTGCAGGAAAACAGAGGCGGTCCCGAAGAAGGGAACCAATCAAACAGCCATCAGGCTGAAGAAAAGGCGGGACAGGAAGGAAAGGGACGTCACGCAGAGGAGACCGGAAAGCGGAACTCGGGAGAGTTGCAGAATGCCGAGAACGAGGAAACGGAGAAAACGCTGAGGAGAAGCGAGGAAGCCGACGAAGACCAGGGCGGTGACGACGGAGACGAGGAGTGGTTCGAGGAGTGGTGGATTCCCCCCAGGAAGGACGAGCATGCCGCCGCAACTCAGGAGAGTTGCAGCCCGGACGGTGAGTGACACCGTACACAAGCTTGGGGCTGGTGGTTATGGGAACCGGGTGGAAGTACGAGGGAGCGGGGTGCGCAGAGAAGGAAAGCACGGGAAGAAACTCTTTGGCACTATTGGGTGAGGGACTCACAGGGACAACGCAGCTCGTATTTTTGGTTTGTGAGAGTTTGATCCACTCGCATACAAAACTTCTCTTCTCTTCCCCTCCCCTCACATCTCACCTTCTATTTTGTACACCTATTTTGCTAAAAGTACCTTTGAAGGAACAGGTCACAGGACCAGATTACTCTGGCCTTTATTCTAATAAATTCAAGTCTCTTTCTCGGACACGTTGGAGTTTATCCTTCTTTCCATGCCTGGTGTGGTGGCGGGTCCTGAACAAACTACTAAGTCTAGGAATACTCCGTACGGGCTACTTACCGTCCTCTCTATTCTTTCTTTGAGCTTCCTGCGGGACTGGTCGAAGAGCCCACCTAAACAGGACAAGGGAGAGAAGGACTGGGTGACGACGCCCAGTAACCAGACTCATGCTCAGAAAGACCAATCTGTGACATGAACTTTCAATAAATCATAACCATTGACAAACCAATTAAGCCTCCTAGCTTCTATTTCCGCCCATCCCTCCCACAAGGTTCTAGGCAAAGTCCCCAAAAAATAAAAATAATGAAAAGAAAAAATACTGCAACAACTACTCCCTAGCAGCAACAATACCATTATCAATAATAAAAAACATCATAATAACAAAAACAATTATAAAATAATAATAATAGGAACAATAATCATAATGTTATATATGGCAACAGTATTTCCATATTAGTTTAATAAGAAATCAGTGTCATGGGCCAACTAGGGACATTTGCTCAAGATCATGAAGGCATGCGGCACATGCACTGTGAGTGAGTTTTTTGGTAAAATTAATTTTCAGATATCAAATGTTATGAGGCTATTGTGTACATAGATTAAGCAGTTATGCGAGGCATAAAACTGGCAACAAACAGGGCTTCCCTTAAAAACGGAGCCTTCTCTCATCAGCTTGCCTTGTTAAATGGGAATTAATCATTCATTAGGCAATAATGTCAACCCTTACATGCCGGATTTTGCAGAGCAATTGCCAAATTATCAACCTGCTCATAAAGTTTATTGTGACAGGTGATTTATAATAGGTTAATAGGTGCCAGGCGAAGGGTTCCTGGTTCCACTGGCCTCATGCACAGGCTCTTTTAGCATAGCAGTGAAATAGGCCAGTACTACCAGGTCTTCCTGATTTCCAAGTACATGTCCTGGCTATGCTGTGAGGGCACATACTGTGTGTGTTCAACAAGAGAATCCAGAACCAATGTGCACTCATCAAACACAGCGTCACTGTCAGTGTGGTGGAGGACGTTCCAGAGCCCATAGACCGGCCTAATGGGAACTAGAGGGCGATATACTAAAAGGGCAGTCACAAAATGTGGTCACAAATTGCGCACCAACATTTTGCGATGGGACCTCGGGACAAATAATTCAGATCGCCAAATGTCTAGTTACAGGGGAATGCAGAAGCACCTGCCTAAGGAATATAAATTAGGCAGGTCACTAGTTTTGAACCCCTGTGATTGGCTACAAACACAAGCAGGAAACAGCCGACCACCATCCCTGCATTTGCATTCCTAAATCGGAAACTTTTTAAAAAGCGGCTTGTGTCCCTTAAAACGAACCGGTGATGCTTTTTATTTATTTATTTTTACACAAAAAAAAATCCCATTTGGGAACACATTGGGGAGCAGGCGCCCTGGACCACTGCCCGCTGCCCCGATGTCGCCCAAAGGGGACATTCTCCTTTGCAAATCTGTTACCAATCCTTGGAGGCATCGATAACTGTTCAATAGATTGCAGCCACACAGAACATAGAGGTCTCAAACCACTGACACGTCTTCTACTGCATTGCAATCCTGACTGCAACTCAGAACGAGCCACAGAACACCTCCTGTGATTCAGAACGCCTTTTCCGAATCGCAAAACGTGTTTGGTAAATACTATAATGTCAATTTATGTGAAAACATTCTAGCAAAAATGAGGAAACTCATGTATATTTAGAATCCGTAATTATGCACACAAATCCAATTCGTTTTTGACTTCTTCAGTCATTATTCAAATTTCAGAATTCTGCAACACCTTCTTATAGTACAATCAAGAATTACAATGCAACGGTCAACAAATGCCAGCCTGTTCAAGTAAGGTTTCTTTACATTTAAATCCCAGTGGACTGCATTACCTTGGAAAACAATGCAATTAAAAGGAACATCTTACACATTTTTTGAAGCAATCGTACACAGTTCCATGATGCTTTGCCGCACCTAGCTGTGGTGATTTGCGAATTAAGTAAATTGTAGAAAGAATGAGCACAAAGCGAGAAGGATCTTGTTTCACGCGTCTCCTTTTTGTCAAAATGTTATTTATGTAAAAGTGCTTTTAAATGCCTTGATTTAATCCAGCAAGGTGGAAGCGTGTGAACTATTTCAAATCACGTTTTTAGTGACTTTAAGGGACCCTCTAGTATAATGTGACCAGAATTGTAAAGCCAAAAACCGGGACATTTCATGAAACTAGAAGATGGACTACAGTTTTACTTCAAGCTTGCGCACAGAATGACAGCGCTCCTCAGCACGGAATTACAGAACAGGTAGTTGGACCATACATAAAATACAATTTTTAAACCCAGAAGCTTCCCTGTTAATTAACTTGCTTTCTAGAAACAACTGCTCACTATCCCTGCTTTGTACAACATAAAAAACAACTCCCGCCGTTTTCAGCTGACCCGCTCTAAAAACCGGGACAGGAGCTACATTTTCTGAAATCTGCCCGGACAGCTGGTGAAAAACCCGGACCGTCCGGGCAAATCCGGGACACCTGGTCACCCTACTCTAGTAAAGATCTGAGGTACTGTACCCACTCTGCTTACATCAGAGGGACATGTAGTAAGGATGTGTAGTACTGCAAGCTTTCTCTTAACTTCAGAAGGATCTTTAGTAACAGCGCCGAATTAAACCCTGTGGAGGCCCCTAGGCAGTCGCAATTTTGGGGCCCCCTCCCAAATTATCTCCTAATACTCAATGCACCGGATTTGTTTACAAACTGAAAGCTGCCAGAAGATGAGCTTTTAAGGGACAAACTGTAATGTGAATTTGATGTCTCTGGTTTATGTACTTTAAGTTGATAAAGGGTACATTACATTAATACAGTATTTTCTCTATAGAGTCTTTAATGTAAAGTTCTCCTTTCTTTGAGTTGATTCATTTTTTTCCTTGCCAGACTGTAAAGAGTACAAAACCAGGCAGCCAGAATATGCCAGGGACTTTGGAAATGAGAACACCTCAGCCAGCTCTCATGGATCTCCACCCGCTCCAGGCTGACTTCAGGATCCCATTGAAAGCACTGTGCATTGTGCTGAAGGTGTATTGTTCTTGGATACCTTCGAAAATCGTCGGTCCCGTGCGTTTTATCCAAGAGCTTACGATTCACTATAGTTCATCTGACCCAACAATGCTCCTTTCGGAGTTAAAGGAATGGTGAAAGATTATTGGGGGGGAAGGGACCGAAACTTTGGAACAGGCTTAGTCCTCCACTCCTAATAGAAACTTGTTAGATATTGTAAGAAACCTCATGAAATTTGACCTGTGCAAACAGGCTTTCATTCAAGACTAGCATGATCCTGCCAGTGCTCAAAGAATAGAACACCTCTACATCTGACTGGACTCTAACCAACGGGGCATTCTTTATATATTTTTTCTTGCTGTTGCAGCACTGTGAAGTGGCATGTAACAAGCACTGCTTAAAAACTCCTAAATTAATAAATAAATAAAAATATGTGAAATTTACAAATGAAAAGAAAAGGTTACAGTTAGCAAAAGTGTTCGGGAAAAGAGACATTACTTAAAAACAAACAAAAATGCTCAAAAATAAAATTAAAAAGTGTTAGGAATAAGCCTCTGGAAAAAGCAAGAAGAGGAGATTAAGGCGAGGAAAAGGTTAGAATAAAGAAAAACATGATTCCATGTGAAAAAGAGAAACAAGAAGAAAAGACAGAGATGAGATGGCAAAAGAGGAAAAGGTGGGAAAGAAGCTGGTATATATCCATTTCTGTATCTTCATGTATAACCACCTGCAGAATCTGGTGAATGAATGATGATGCTCAGTTTGAATGGATATCTACCAATGGAAGGGTAAGAAGTTCAGAGTATAGGTGGGTTGTTTGACGCCAAGTTAAGGTGAACACTGGTTATTTCTGCATGTATGTAGTCCTCTGCCATGTGAAATGATTGAAGGAGTCGTGATACCCTGCTCACCATCACTCGATAAGGCATGTTCTCAGAAAGAACCAATGATGGATTTCAACTAAGGAGCAAGCACAGACACTGCAACGAGTCAGCACTATCACAGGATCTGCTTCACTCACTGGATGGAAAGGCTGCAATTAACGAATATAATATCCAAAGGCTGCAGATCAGAAATTCATATAAAGGGAAAGGAGAGGAGAGAATCCTTGAAACAATACAGTTCCCATTTAATACATAGGTTGGGGGGACGTACGCTGAGTAGGAGGTCTATCTGGAAGTTGGACTTAGGAGACAACACTTAATCAGACCTTCCAAAACCTTTGCATATGTCATGTTGAACCTTCCGGTCTAGATGGAATTTGGGTTTGCCCTTTATTTACGGACGATCTGCTAAAATGCCACTTGGAGAAGGAACCAAAATCCACCCTGTGATGTGTTGTATCCATGAATGACCAGGACAGCAAGCGGTTGGGCGAAGGATATGAAGTTGGATTGGTTATACTAAAAACTCAGTCACCATGGCTTATTTGTTACCAAAAAAAGCGCAGGGACTCCCCAAGCAATTTTTAGTTAGAAAGATGATAGATCAATTCACATCTACCTTCATCTATTAGCATCTTGTTGACCTTGTTAGTTGACTTTGTGTTGTGTATTTCTCCATACCCCTTTTACCCACTATGCCTATCACTCTATTTCCTACTCAATAACTCACATCATCATTGGTTCATTCAGCAACCTTTAGTCAAAGAAAGCAAGCTAGGAAGGGCCACACAATAGTATGGGAAGATTAGGGTCCCATGGAGGACTGTGGCATGGTAGTTTCTAAAAGTTCAGAAACAAAAACAAAATGACTGGGTCATTTTTTTGCTAATTTTGTTCTCTCTGTTTGAACAGATGAGTGCCTATGTTTCTGATTCCCCACACAACTGGAACCCTGCTTCTGGGATTACGTTGGGGCTAAACTTACACATTCCCTTTAGAAAAGTGTTTCAGCACAGAGAGCTTTGCATTTTGGGATTGTTTTGAGAGCTTTCTGATATACATAAATCCCCCATATGGTTAACAGTGCAATACTGGCATGCCTTGGGCAGTCGGCGTAAAGCCGGAGTCCTAGACTAAGTGATGAGATATTCCTCCTTGTTACGCCTCCCCTGAGAAGGCGTATCTTTTTGGTGCATTCCCAAGTCTACCAGTGATGGCAAATCTGGGAATGGGTCAAATTCCATGGAAGGTGCGTGGGAACACCCATGCAACCCCCATGGAACGCCTTCCCAGGGCAGAGTAACGCAACAGAGAGATTTGTGCTGCGTTACTCCAGATTTAATGAACACACTCAGGGCCACGCAAGGTAGCCTTGCATGGTGTCATAAATCGCATTTTGGGCTTGTTTTGTGCTTGCACCACGTTTCTTGGTGCAAGAGCGACGCAACTCTCCTTGTAAATAAGCCCATAAGAGAGTAATGTGCAGTGCAGTTTTGTGACAGTAGTGCCCCAGAAAGCACTGCTTGGAAATACAAATATTTGATAAACTAACTATGAATCCAGAGGTGAGCGAGATTGGGGAAAAAACAAATACTTTCAAAAAGAAAGGGGAAATCCAGCCTCTTAAAGTAAAAGTTAATCCCTTAAGAAAGGTAAACTCCCCATCCCAACAATGTGGGAGTAGTGCCGTGTTGCAGCATTTATTCTTGGTGCTGGCAGGTGATTTTCTTTAATAACAATAACGGCATTTTAAAATAATGCTTGCTGTGACAATTAGGGAGATTCTTAGAGTTGTATAAAACAAGCGCTATTTGTGAGTTCTGTATAGGACTCGACTGCCCTCGCTTCGAGCTACATCGATTGTCGACTTTGACATCCTGGCTCTATTTTGTGCATTCTGGTCCACACTGCACAGTGGCCTTGAATTTTGATGCACCTATATTTTAGTTACATGTCCAGCATCTCTGCTGTATTAGGTTGCATCCAAAGCGTGCACATTCATGTATTCTGCAAAGACATATTCCATTCACCACAAAATGGTGGTCGGTACAGAAGATCAAAGACACTCTGGTTTCCCTTTCCGTGCAGCTGCTCCTCTGAGACCATAGCATTTTCGATCCTATCTGGTTTCTAAATGCAATCTATATTAAGTCCAGAGAGCTGAATGAAAGAACAAACATTGGTAAAGTCAATAGGTCTGGCCTTGGCAACTGTGCAATGGTTTATTTATTTTGTCGGGAGAAATAAATTGTTATGTTAAAAAACATAGAAAAATAAAAGAGTGGGCCATCAGCACAGGCATGCCAGACAAACACAGTGCAAGACAGCCAATGGGTGACGGAGGGTGACCCACTGCCCCATGCTGTATGCCATGGTGGGCAGATGCAAAATGTGAATGACACTTGAACAGACCAATGGTCGAAGTGGGCCAACCAAAATCCCTTATGGAGTATAGAGGATGTAATTATTTGGAAAACATATATACTGGAAGAATTAGGAGGATGAGGGATATAGTGTGAGGGATCCAGGCATCCAAGCTATATTTACCTCATATCTGCCAGGCGGAAAACTGATACTCCTCTGCTCTGTGTATTATTGCATTTTGTTGTGTAATAAAGGACTTCTAATCATTAAAGAGAAGCAATGGGCTGAATAATCATGTTATTGCACTGCTAGGTGTTTGTTGAGTTCTGAGCCTATTGTACACCCCACACTTACCTTCGAGAAGCCTCTGCTCTCTCTTGCTGCAACTGAGAGTCAAGTGCTGAAGGGGTTGTACATGATCCAGTTTTGGGATGGCTATATTGGGAGGAACACCTGGAGTCAGAGGAAAACAACCCCAGCCCCCATGGTTGTTGCCAGTACCCCCTTCCTGCCTTCCCCCGTGGGCCCCTGAACAGGTTCCGTCAACATCCCTGTTGCATTTGGAGCATAGCCTCTACCTTTCTTTGTAAATTGCCTGAGAGGATATACTCAGCACTAATTGGTCAAAATTATAATTTCTGAGGGTATCACACTTTTTCATTGGCCCTGGCATTCAGCCAGTGACCCAGAACGAAATAAAAAGTGGTTTCCAGAGCCGGCTCCTAGTATTTGTTTTGGACTCCGAAATATATTTTCCATCTCAGAGAAGACGCCTAAAGAGAACCAGGACATACCTTTGTATGTAGCAGGACAAATGCCATCATTATAGAGGGGTAGTAATAAAGTCAATTTTTGACTTTGGAAGGTTTTTTTGCTACTTCTTTACGTCGGCTCAAACCCACTCAGTTGATCATCCAGAAACCAAGACAAGAGCGAACAAATCGTAGCACACTGGGCACTTTGTAACATCCCGTCCCACTCCTTTAATCAGAAAGTAACATTGCCTGGAGGATAGACGTAAGACTCAGGTTTAGTGTCAAAGATTAATTAATTCTGGCCTATAGGATAATATTGTTTGATAGAATCCCGTGTTAGTCTGAAGTTCTGTGTAAGTGCTAGAAAATGATTGGGGTTTTTATGCCTACTAGTTTTATTATTATTACTGGTGTTGTAAATCCCAAGAGTAGAATTTCCGCAATCAGTGTCCCGAGAACCATCCATGCCCATCCCAAAGGGTGCCCTGGTGGGTGCACCAACTGTGTGCCATCTCCTCGGTGGATCCCAGTTAGTGTACCCCTCAGAGGTCACTCTGCATCTGTATATTGGCTGAGGTGCACAGCTAAAGGTGATCCCTTATTTACATTCCCATATGGAAAGCTGGTACCTCTGCCTCCGAAGTTACCAATGCTCCCAGTATCAGTACCTCTGGGGGGGGGAGGGGTGGGGGTACCAGGTACCTCTACGGGGACCTAGGAACAAGGGCCTCAGTAATCACCAGGAGTAGTCAAGCTAATTTGGCACACGTTTTGCCTGGCTACACTTCTAACTTTGTTTACCCTCTAACACTGTCACCCTGACTGATCCTATGAGTTGAATATGCAAGGTCAATAAAGACCGAGGACTGATATTTTTGGAAAACAGTTTGCAGCTCTCTTCAATAAATCAAAAATCCCATAACTACAGCTGTAGTCTCACAACCGAGAGTCCTGCAGGAAGGCATGTGTAAGACCAAATAGCTAAGCCAAGAATTTTATATGTTCACATTAAGTAATATAGGAGTAAAGTAGGATCCTGGAAGTGTGGCTTCGGTACTCCAACTGACTGAGGCCACCGTTGGCCCCCCTTGCTGCTATGAACACATTTCCCAGGTTTGCAGTAACCTAGCCCACTGTCATTCCCTCAAAAGGTTTGTCACTTGATTACCTGTACATTCTTCTGTGGTTTAGTATAAGGAAGGGGACACTCATAGGTAATGTTCCCTATAATTTGTTTGCTCTGTGTGCAGCAGTGTAAGGTATCTGTGCACTGCACCCAAGGCTGTGTGCGCCAAGAAACCAACCATGCATGCAACACTTACCTGGGATTCCAGTTTAGACCAATCAGGCATATGCTCACGTGTTTATTTTTTAGCGTTTGTTAGACTAAACAGGTTTATAAACCTGCATTGTGTGTTACTCCTTCTGTAATGCAACCTTTCTCTGGCCTTCATACCGCATGAGTGGTAGAGCTGGGTGAGCTAGGAAATTCATAAGCAAGACTAAGCAAGATCCGATCCTTCAGAAGATCTTTCATGAAATGATACATCAAGTGGCATGCAAAAGATAAAACAAAGACTCTTTTTAAAAAAAAAAAATAGGTTATTTCTCTAACACTTGCATTCCAATTGATTTGTTGTACAATAGATGGTAGCACTTCGAAATGAGGATGGGCAACTTTGACATCATAAGAAAGGGCACCTAACTGTAACAATACACTGGGGACGCAGCATCAGGTTGTAAACCCCAAGAGCCATTCTTCAGACTAAAACATCATTCCAGAAACCTGAGAGTTTGAAATCACACCAAGTTCCTGAGACCTTGCCATAATAATAGAGTAGGTGGTGTAACACAAATGTACTTACCCACCATCAGAATGTAGAAGGAGACTTTGAACCTGTCTCCCTGACCCTGCATGAATGTGTGGAGGAGTTGAGAAGATATGCAAACACTTTAATGGTGGCCCTTAGGGGAGGCTACAGACAACATGCGGGTACCATTACCTGCAGTCCCAGTTCAGAGAAAGTCCTAACAGTATTGCACATACGCAGCAGTGCTTTCATTTGACTGAAATTGGTGAGGGATTTCTAAAAGGGCCACACCGAAGAAGTGTAACTAAGCATCCTTTCCAAGATGTATGACTGAAATCATGTGAACTAGAATCCTGTGCTTCACACTGCGGCAAACCTAACCAGTATTTGCGTGCCTTTTACTACATCCAGGCATAAAACACTAGTACACCTACGCCTAAAACAAGCCAGACCTATTGGCTTTGCAAATGCTTTTACCTGTATCAAATAAATGAGTAACAATGATTTCGTTGTGATAATGTGAACTGAAAATGTCTGCCTTTCACACCAGTTTTCTCTGCAGACATTCAATCTGTAAGATGCACCTTTTTTTCCCCATATCTTTCTGAAATCCTCCATATTCATATTTCGAACGTCATCTCTTTCCTCTTCAGCACTGTCTTTTCACTCTCTTCTGCACATGCTTCCTTTCATCTCCTCTACTTCAACGTCCTCTCCGATCCACTCACCTTTTTTAAGCACTGCATCTTATTTCTCTGACTTTTAGTAAGTGCCTCTCAGTGCAGTGATATAAGGTGACCTATTAATGTCGAAGCTTCCACACATTAAAAAAAGATGCTTTTTGAATTTTGAAGAGACTTCATCATATTTTACATGTTCATGACTCAGTTTTCACTAAGGCTAAAATTGTCCATAAAAGTCAGCTGGCTGGCTGATCCTAATCTTTTTAATTGTCACCCCTAAGAGTGGAATAGGTGGGCCAAGAACAGCAGAAGCCATCCTTGCAGCATCAACTGTCTGCTCATAAACATGAAAAAAATGCCCAGAACACAGACTTCTAAGGAAACAAAGCTGCTGCCCCAGGTATCTACAAAACTAATACAGCAACTTGTGACCTTGTGCAGCCCCAGTGCCCTGGAAGAAGAATTCTAAACTGCTGCTCTCAGCTTCCATGGTGATCTGCTCTTCCACACGAGTTCGCCACCGCTGTTCCGTGGGCTTTTACAACACCAAGTTACTGTTTTTTCGCGCTGCTCGCATTTCAAAAGCAGTCGCTGCAAACAGTTTCTCGCATAATGAGTGAAGTTTGCGCTCTGCACAACCAAGATTGCGCGCTCGGGAAAGTCACGGTGCGCGCGTGCGCACCTTAAAGGGAACTCTGCAGTCGCAGGTAAACAGCGTGGAAGTTCAGTGCTAATATAATTATGGGACTGTCCGAAGAAGAAAAAAGTACTAGGGTAATATAAGGACGTGTCGTGATAGCCAGACTTGTGTCCTGTAGCAAATAAGCACACGAATACTGTATAGTATTTTTGTTTTCCAATTGTCCGCCCATATGATAATTTTGTAGAGGTGAGGCCCGCTAATTTTGAAGAGGACAGTAGGTTTCTAGTTCCATCGTAAATGGCAAGTTTCCCAGATCCATGCGTGACTAGCCTCTTCCCAGCTTTTTAGAATCCTGCGATTTGTGGTCCTGGTTTTGTGATGAGACTTGCAATTTTAAAAATAAGCACTGGCAAAACCAAAAGAGCTGGACATGGCAAGCTGGTATAATGGCATATATATTTTTTTAAATTGCAAGTATATTACAATAAAAGACATTGGGTCATCTACATATGGCCCCCAAAAGCTTCTAGTAAAAAACTGGAATTTAAAAAACATTCACTGATGTGGCTATTTTACTAGTGACATTTTTTAACAGAAGCTTTTCAGTTGTACCATGCATTTTATTATTATTATTAATAATTAGAAGACAATAAATAAACAATTAACCAAGCATTCAAATCACAGCCACCTACAATACCGCAATGTCAGTTAAACACTTTAGAATAGCAAGTGCAAAATAAACCGCCCTCTAAGTAGAAGCTGAAGTACAGGGAAAATAATTATTTTCAAGTGAGCCAGAAGGGCATGTGGGCAGACAGATTGCCCCATGTTGTATGCTATGGTGGGCAGTAGCAAAATGTGAATGACAATTTAACAGACTAATAAATGTATCCCGTTGACCAAAAGCCCTTATAGGTGTGCATATTATTCATGATTGTTTGGAAAAACAATAGCCTACTAGACAGCCAAAGCTGTCTCAAAGGCAGGGACTAAACATTAATTTGAATAGCTAATCACGCATGGACTGGGGAAACTCGGCAGGTGCCTGTTTGCAGCTGGTGCTCCTAAGCTCACCCTTGTCATGGTTGCCAAGATTCCCAGTCCACTCGTGACTGGTTAGGCTATTCCTGGTATTTTTTTTTCTTAGAATTCTGGGACTTGTAGTCTTATTTCACGAAGAATGATAGCAGGACTACAAGTCTAAAAAAGAAAACGGGACTGTCGTAACTAGTCAGGCAAGGACCTAAGACTATGCCTTGTAATTCGTAAAGGGAAACAGTCTTGCACCCTAATTATCAGCAGTGCTTGAAAACACGCATTTGTCTGGCAACGCCCTACGACTAAATGCAACTAAATAAAACGAATTTACTGGAATAATGTAAATCCAGCTGATACCCTTTCTATGCTGAAACAGTCATTAATGCCCACCGAGGTAAACATTACAATGAGCTTCTGGCCTCTTTCCTGGCCTTTTCACTCAGTCTGATATTTCCGAGGGGCCGAGCCTAGCTCCTAGTGAGCCACTGTGCCTTCCTTAGTTCACGTTATTATTTTAACAACATGTGTTGTAGATGGTAGCAGGCCCTCCCTTCTCCCCCACAGCAGCGCGCCACATGTATGTACGATGGGAGACATAAGTGCCCCCTCCCTCTGTATCCTGAAGCAGCAGAAATACCTCAGCCGGGCCTTGGAATGTCGTCTGCCTGTAATCACTTCACTCACTTTCAGTTAATTAGTTACCCATTTAAGCCCTTAAACGTTGTTTTCCCCAGATCACTTACTTCAAAGCAAGTCTTAAGTGCAATTAAGGGAAAACTGAAAGATTTTCTTAGAAACCAGTTTGCAAAAAAAAAAAAAAAGGTTGTGCTTTGAGGTTGCAGGTATCAATGCAGGAAACAAACAAGGGCCCTGAAACCTTGCAGGTGGGTTACCTGTGATCTGCTCTGCGGACTTTCACTGGCTGGGAGGGGCTGCGCGAGCTTAGCCTCCTTGCACAAAGCCCTCTCTGCGAACACCACTAAAGACTGAGGGGCAGATTTACAAGGCCCTTGCGCCACTTTTGCATCACTTTTCCCATCTTAAAAGTGACGCAAAAGTGGCGCAAGGGGCTTGTAAATCTGCCCCTGACTATTCGGGAGTCGAGATCGGAGGCGGCTCCCATTCAGATCTCGTTATGGCCCAATGCCATTCACCTTCCGGTTCATCTCTGTAACTACTCCCTCTTTCCCCTACCGGGGCTTATTTACAAGCCCCTTGCGCCGCCGGTGCGCCACTTTTAAAATGGGAAAAAGTGGCCTATTTGTGGCGCAAGGGTCTTGTAAATAAGCCCCATAGAGTCCTCAGAGCTCTCAAGTTTCCCAGCTCCATGCCTGAGGAAATAATCCAGGCCAGGTTTTGATTTGCATTCTGGGATTCGTGGTCCTTATTTTTAAAAAGGTACAAACAGGATTACAAGTCCTAGAATGCAAAGAAAAAACCTGGACTCAATGAGCTGCTCACGCATGGACGTAGTTAGGCTGAGAGGCTTTGGATTCTCCATGAGTACAGCTGTGGGAACTTGCCCGTTTTCACCTTAGGCTCTGAAGGCCTGCGTATTTAAATATGATAATTTCTTGTAATTCTTTGCTATCTTGAATGCTTTTATGTTTTTCTTATAGTGCAGGGCGAAATATGGATGAATAAATAAGACTATATGGTTACAAGACTGCTTTATGTCACACATGATGTAATGCCCCAGTCCTGGGATTTTATTTAGCAACCTAATGTATTCTGGGAGTTGTAGTCCTGGCTCACTTTAGTTCACCCATTTGAACTAATACACCTGAAAACAATGATTTGTAAAATAAAAGCACTTGACTTGAGCAGACACTGTTTCCAGTCCTGGGCTTTGTGTGAAAACCTAATGCATTCTGGATATTGTAGTCTTGGCTTGCTTCTATGGACCTAGTTAGACTAACACACTTGTTCGCAAATGTTTGCTGATGTAAATACAGGACTGGAAGCAGTGTCTGTAATGACATGGAGTGAAGTCCTTGGTGGAGTTATCCGATAATGCTAGATTAAGTATTGTATTGGGTTGAGCTTCCACAGTACCGGTTTCAGAGAACCTTGAAGCTTTTAGCTATGCAGCAGTGTAAGTGTACAAGTAATATGTGACAGAATATCAACATAATAGAAAAATGGACTTCTTAGGGACTAGTGAGCGGAGAAGACTGTGGTATAGAGAGGGACATGAGGATACATCAGAAAAGGATCCTGGCTCCAAATGGTCAACAGTGCTGGGTCAGAGTTGGTCAAGTATTTGAGAGCACTACCAGCCTTTCACTGACACTGTTCTGGCCTTGTACCAAAGTCCATAAAGGAGAGTCCATTATGGCTCATGACACGCACTGGAGAGACACTTGGTTGACAGATTGGTCTGAGGCCGGGCTCTCGGTTGTACATTGTAGACTTTAAAAGATGAGCTTTGATCAGCTTAAGTTCCCAATCACGAGTATCCCGGAATAGAGTGGGGTAATCACTGCAGCTGGAAAATACATTTATCCCGGAGGGAGGTAATGTTATTTACCGGGCCAACTAAGTACCTCCTGTCCAAGTATTACCCAGGAAAATGGTGAATTATATGTGATTTTTGGAGCGTTCTGCACCAAATTCTGCATGCTTTGGAATTTACCCAGTATTTTTTCCACAGGTAAATTTCATCAGGTTTGACATGCTGAAATTTTGTTGGGAATAATTACAGTGAGTACAGTGTTTGCTGCAAACTCAGAATTCTAATATGTACGGACAAACAGGTTACCTACTCTACCCCGTCTTCTCAATCAATCAATCAGTCAGGGTCTTATAAAGCATGAATACTCTCCCGTGAGGGTCTCAAGGTGCTGGGGGGTGGGGGGGACTGGGTTTGTGGGTCGTACGAAGAGCCAGGTCTTGAGGTCTTTGCTGAATTGCGGCAGCAATGGTGATTGCCTGAGGTGCAGAGGTAGGGAGTTCCAGGTTTTCACAGCGAGGTAGAAGAAGATCATCTCTGTGCCTCCTTCTGATCCCATCCTATCAGATCACCATCCACATACCTTTGACCCTCAGTTCTCAATGAACTGCCCCATCAGCCAAGCATCCTTCATACCGTCAGTATGTATTGCAAGACTCCTGGTATTTACTGTTGAACACTTCGCAGCAGGATGGACTCTCCGCATATGTTCAGCTTTACACTATGTTCTCTTCGCCTTATGTGCATATTGTTGAAAAGACCCCTCCCCCTATATTGTATACATCCCAATGGGATCTCTACATCTAACTACTAACTACTGGGCAACATTTATACTTCTGCATACATACTAGCATTTGGAAGCAGGAAAGCGAAAGATTTTGGAAAAAAAGTCGGGGTATTTTATTTCCCTATTGACTTGCACTGACATGGAGGCAATTTTAGGCAGGAGAAAGGTAAAATAAAGCCATTATTGTATTAAAAATCGAGAGTATCAAGCCTAAGTCAGGTGTATTGACATGTATACTTCTATGACACTCTCTCTGTTGTGTTAGCCAGTTCAGCTAAATGCCTAGAGCAAGAACGACTGCCAGTTCATTGAACATTGACCCCCAGAATATTGTGGTACAAGAATATTGAGGACAGAATATCGAGGGGCAAAGTATCAAAAGGTGTGTGCACACTGGGAAGTATAGATTTACTCTTCCTAACTCCACATTTAAGTACCTTGCAGATACATGTACTCTGTATGCACATGCATGTGGAGTTAGATATAGAAAACCGAGGCTTACATGTCAATATTTTTTATTGATATTCTGTCCTCGATATTGTGTCCCATCGATATTCTAGCGTCGACGTTGAGGGTGCACACCCAATTCATGTACAGTGCTGCAATGCACTCTGGGCCCTGTGTGCACCGTATAGCACAGCTTAAATAAATACATGATGAATGTATGATGCACATAAACTTAACGTCAATTTGGTGTGGAGTGTTTCCATGCAAATGTTTGTGAGAATTAGAAGTGCTATGTGATTTAAACGTGATTGGCCACTTGTGTGAAAATTGTCCATGAGATTTGCCCTGTCATACACAAGACATGTGAGATACCAGCTCAATGAGTTGTCCATACAATTTCTAGAGTCGCACTGTGAATGTTGTTATCACATTACCCGGCCGAAATAGCAAACTTTGCTTTTTACCCGTCTTGTGACTAAATAGCAGGAATAATGTATGGTTTGGCTGCTGGCTGAGCAAATAGCATAGAAATGTCACAATTGGCCTGGATGATGGTTAAATAGCAGACATTGTGCACTAACTGGGAAGTGTTTCTATAAATTGCACAAAACTTCATGATTTACCCGGCCCCTGGCTAAATAGCAGACCTTATCTACAGTTTAGCCAGAGGCTGTGGAAATAGAACATAAATGTCATTATTTGTCAGGTTGCTGTCTAAACAGTAGACATCATGTAACATTTGGCCTTCAGCCACACAAATGGCAAATAAACATCACTATTTACCCGGCTGCTGGAATAGCAGCCATTATGTACTATTTGGATGGTGGTTGTGCAAATAGGAAAGAAATGTCAATAGTTACCTGGCTGCTGGCTAAATTGAGGACATTATGCACAATTTGGCCTGTGGCTGTGCAACTAGCTAAGAAACTTTACTGTTTACCCGGCTGATGGTTGAATAACAGACATGATCTATCTCTAACAGACACGACATACCAGGGCCGGCTTTAGGGCGGTGCGACTGGTGCTGCCACATTCGGTGCTGACCTGGGGAGTGGAGGCTGACCTCAGGGGGTGCGCTGTGTTTAGTAATAACTTACGATTTAAAAACAATTTCAGCAAAGTTCCTTGTGCGTCCAGTTTTCAGGCAGCATTAAAAATGTCAAGATAACTCTTGTGATTAATGTTCTTACTAGAGAGATGGTTTAGAGTTTTATCTAGGGGCAGTTTTTAATTGCCATAAAGTAGCGCAGAGGGTTAATATGCCTGCTGCAAAGGACGTGTACCGTGCAGATCACAGATCTGTATTTCATGTGGATAGCTGAGTGAATTACTGCTTTTGTCACAGAGATCCTTTTGTTACCGCAGTTCATAAGATACAACCCTAATATAGAACAGCGACTGTTATGAACTATCATCAAAGAGCTGCATGCAGACTGCATAAAATAGGTTAGGGCGTTCTGTTTTTTTCCACCAGTCTTTCATTATCTATTCCTAATGTTGCTGGAAAGTGTTTGTTTGGGTAGATGTACATTCATTTTAGTAAAGTCAGCATTTACCAGTGATTTAAAACAAATGAAATGTATGTGAGAGAGGGGCTATGGAGAGATGAGGGACACTTTTGCCCAGTAGTCGTGAGGGAATCCAAGGAAGTGGTCACGGGGGGGCAGGAGGGGGGGGCAAAATTGATTCTCGCACCGGGCGCCAACAACTCTAAAGTCGGCCCTGTGACATACTGTCAGGGCCGGCTCTAGGGCGGTGCAATCAGTGCCACCGCACCGGGTGTTGACTTGGGGTGGGGGCGTCATTTTTGAAAATGTATATTATCACTTTAGAAGCACCTGCTGCCGTTCCTGGCCTCCAGCAATTTTCAGACATCAATTAAAATGTCAAGATAACTCTGGTGATTAATCGTCTTTCTGGAAAGAGACCGGAGGTTTGTCTTGGGGAAGTTTTGACTCATACTAAGGTAGAGTAGAGGGTTAAAATGCCTGCTGCTAAGAACGTTTATTATGCAGATAACAAAGCGCATATAATGTAAATAGATCAGTGTGTTACTGATTCTGTAAGAGAGCTCCTTTTGTAACTTGTCGTTTATAAGTCAAAATCCTAATATGGAACATTGAGTTATTAACTGTCATCAAAGAGCTGCATGCAAACTGCAAGGTATGTATTAGATCTACATGTTTTTTTGCCCAGTCTTTTATCATCCTAATCTTGTGAAAAGGGTTCATTTGGGTAAAACATAATTCTTATTATTAAAAAGAACCCCTAACAATGATGTTACATTGTAAATTCTGAATTTGTGCTTTTCCAGAATAAGGACTCAAACTATATTGACTACCAGTATAGATGACATGTCACTCCTACACTACACCTTGTAGTACTGTCTGATGTAACATTTCCTATACACTGATTTACACGCATGATTGTCTCTGTGCAATGTGCGTGTGATGTAAAGTGCTGCGACACCTAACACTGGTATGAGTCGCGCTATAAAACTAAATGAATCTGAGAGACAGTGGTTATGGAGACTTGAGGGGCACTGTTAAAAGGTGCTAGTGAGGGAATCCGTGGAAGAGGTGGTCATTGGGGGGGCGCCAACAGACATTGTCGCACAGGGCGCCACCAGCGCTAAAGCCGGCCCTGCATACTGTTCATATGACAGCTGGGAAAATAGTAGTTATTATGCATGATTTAGCCAGATGGTGTGCAAATGCACGTTATGTACCCAGTCTTTGGCTAAATAGCAGAAATGGTGTGCTGTTTGCTATTTGTATGGCTGCCGGACAAAAACTTCATTATGTACTGAGCTGCTGACTAAACAGCAGGTACTCTGTGCTAACCGGCCATCCGCTGTGCAAACAGCAAAGAAACTTCAATATTTATACATCCCGTGGCTAAATGGCAGACATTATGTACTATTACACCCATCGCAGATTTTAATAGTCACTTGCCACCAGGTAGACCTGCAAATAAGGAGTGAACACAAATGGCATCCATCTCTTTTATGGAGGTTAGAGCTAAAACTTGTTTAAATGCAATTTGCTGATGTCTAAAAGGTCCCAATAGTCATGGAAGAGAATGTTTCCAAGTTAATTTGGCAGATATGGTTCAGAATACCACTCCATCACCTCAAGGGAAAAGACACTGTGACTTGGGAAAAGTCACATCCCACTGACATGATGCCATGTGGTAATTCTAGCCATACAGGATTATGGGTGATCTTTATAAAGTAGAACCAGTTGTATAAGGCAGATTATGCAAGTCTCCAGCTCAGTGTCATTGAGCAGCTTCATTCCAACCTTATGACAGGAGGAAGAAAAAACACAAGATAAAAAATAGAATCTATATTGTCTACACTAAATGACTGTCTGGTCGATAATTAATTCATCGTTCAAGTCTTATGCCTTCAAAAAAAAGTATCAAGGGGAGTATCGAGGATGTTGCCTGCATAATTCGATTTTCAAATATATCATTCTTGAAAGGCACCCTCTAAGCATTGTATTGATAGACGTGTTGATGCAATTGATCTTCCAAAGTTGTGGGGTTTGATAATTCTCTCTTGAAACTCTTCATCATTTTTAACAAGTTGCATAGCACGGATTTGATACAGCCAGCATTCATACTACAGAGTCAACAAGGATAGCCAAGATCAAAAATATTGAACTAAACTAATAGGATGAATTTCCTCTGCATGGACTAGAAAACTGTACCACCATATCCTGCCAGTTGTATTGGTTATCTTTGTGTTTTTCCTCAGTGAACTAAAGAATCATGTGAGCCCTCTGGAATTGCTTCATCCTTTTGCTCTTCTGCTTGGCTGGTGTCTGATGGTTGGAGGACAATAAAAGTATAGCTATTCTGAGTGATATTTAGGCTGGCCATTCAACCCAGGCTATGCAGTGACAGGTGGTAGTGGAAGCAGATTCATATTGAAGGGGCACAATAATTTGTATCTGTTCCCTTGTGAGGATACTGCCTATTGTCTGTCCAGTGATCATAACTGTGGCCTTTTGCCTTCATGATGTTATAGACCTGGTCTGACTTGTGACTCTTGGCTTAAAAATCCAGGAACATCTGGACAACAACAGGAGCAAGCAATTCTTCAGGACTGTTCTGTATTGTACTGCAAAATCTGAGTAAAGCTTCCTAATCCTGATTAGATACCAACAGGAGCGGCCTGTGCAGGTAAGAGCAGTGGGGCGGGGTGAAAGGTGAATGACGACGAGGGAAAATGTATTGTTTAATTAATTTTCCCTCGTTGTCATCTGTTGAGTCTCCCCCTACGCGGTGCCACCGCTCTTACCTGCACGGGCCGCTCCTGGGTCCCAAAGCACTTCCAGGTCATCATCTTAAAGTTATTTTGTTTGCTCTGCGTGATTGGGATTGCGATGCCTTAGTTGGGAAACATTTGTTGTCAAGTGTGAGTTTTTGAGGTATGCTGCAATCTTTTGCTAGCAAACATTTGGTTGCACCGATGCATGAAGTGAAGCAGAGAGATGGAGTTGCATTTTCAGGCACTTGTCATTTATTTGGTGGTGTACAACATTGGTAGGTTGAGGTCCTGCTGTGCGGCCTGTATGAAAATCTTTAAGTGTCATATGAACGTTTCAGGTGGATGCTTCAATCATGTTACTGCAAGCTAATTAATGTGCTTATGCATGGGGTGTAGCAAAATATTATAACACAGATGAGTTGGACTTATGAATACATACCATCTTCTTCCAATTTGACCTACATATTATCATTTGTGCAGTAACAACCAGGCGTTTAGTGCCTTCTTGAATTCAAAGTTGTCAAGGATTGTCCTTATTCTGGCAAGGGGAGAGTGTCAGAGCTTGTTGTCTGTACACAGAAAGAAGTTTTTTCAAAATGATTTTTTCTAAAGGGGGTGGTGGTCAGGACTGAAAACAGCTTAATTAGAGCATTATATTCTGCAAATATGGGCATAGGATTAGGTGGATGATATTAGACCCAGCATTGTGAATAGCCCAGTTAATGATGCGGGAGACTTGGAAAAAGGTGTATGTGATGATAGGTAGCCAGTGAAGAGCAAGTAGGGATAATATATGTGATCTTGAATGCGCACATGTAAGAGCTGAAAGGCAGATGCATTTTGGATCTGCAGGAGCGTGCACAGCATGTAGAGAACTTTTATTTTGTTGTTGATTGGTAATGTATTGACCAGTTATGATTGGAGACGACGAGATCAAGTTTCATGCACAATCTGATCAGGGCCTTGTTGACTGCTGTAAAATGAAGCAGTAGATGCATTGGAGAGGGTGAGGTCAATGTGAGTCTACAGGTTGTCGCTCAAGGTGAAAGGTTGATTTGGTGTCCCAGCTAAGTATCCAGGCATGGCAAGATCACTATGTGTGCACCCGAAATCAGTTGAAGGAAGTTCATCTCATCTAGGTTCAAAAGGAAGGATCTAGATTGTTGACCTAAATGTTTAGGTCACCAAGAAATTGAGACGCTATCTCTGTTGATGCTGATGTCAGCAAGATGGTTGGTTCCAGTCTGAAGTGGTATGGGGAAAACAATGGACTGGGATGCAGCCTGAGTAATTAACAGTGAGTGAGATTAAATCAAACATTCTATTCATCACTTTTTTTTCCCTCAGTGTGACTCCTTAAGTGTGACGGGTGACCCAGACATGGGTCTGTACTGCCTGTGCCACATGACTCAAGCCATTTAGAAAGTACCTGGCCTGGACCTTTTGGAGCAGGGCCAAGGTTAATTTGCCTGGGATAACATGGGGACAAAAAAGCAATGGACTGAGATGCGGCCTTCGTCCATCATACCAGTGGCTGAGATCCACTTTTTTGTTTTCCACAGTGTGACGCCCTATTATGCCTCGATGTGGGCCCCATGGACTAAAGTTGTGAAATTTCCCATTAAATGTATGCGCTTTGGATACTCCAATTGCATAAAAACAGATGCACACTGCACATGTTCATAATCCTGCCCCTGGTTTTCCTTGTGCATCAGAATTCAAACTGTTTATTTACTTACCTGTAAATAAAAGTCCTTATCTTTTTTGAAGTTGTAACATTTACTTCCAAAGATTATCTGAGTTTGTAATGCTTCCACCTATTGAAATAAGGCTTGACTGCTTGCCCTCACTACCTGAGATGCAAGTGCCCAAAGGGCGTAACCTGATTATCTAATTGGCATAAAATAACACTCCCACATTTAATACAGATATATAGGAAAGGGTTTTCCACTAGACAAAATATTTTCTCCATGGAGAAACAAAAAAGTTACACACACTAACATTATGTTATAGGTTGGTACAACTTTAATTTTGTGTTAGTCTCCATGCTGTGAGCAAATCAGCAAAAATACAACGTTTTGATTCACCGAAGAGAATCCCCACAAAGATGGAAATCTGGAACATATTTATGACTTTTTATCTTTGTGAGTCTGGTCATTAGTATTTATCTTTGTTTAATCATCCATTTATCTGGCTTCACACTCTCATTTGCACAAGGTCAATAGATGTTTGCATCTTTTACCTTGGCCAACGAGTACAGGGAATGGCAGAAGTTCCCTGCTTAAAACCAGGGCCACAGGAATATGGTTAGGTCCATTGCAGTCTTCAGAGGGGTGAGTCAAGAGAGCGGTAAGAGAGAGGGGAAAGGATGGGTGGGAGCATTTTAGATGGAGAATGTGACCACATTCAAGAACAGATTGTTTGTGTTGGTATTGAAATTCATCATGCTAGACCAATGCTTTGTTGTAGTGTTGATTGCATCCAATACTGCACTATTGGTATGAGGTGGAACAAAGCAAACTCAAGATTTTTTTCTAAACTGTATATATCTATATTCTTTTTCTTATTCTTCTCATTATTTTTTATGGAGCCCTTCACATAAAACAACAGGATACATAGAACTACATAACAACAGAGACAGGATTAAACTATATGGGGCATATGTACAAGCCCCTATCGCCACCACATGTCACTTTTACAGACATTGAGGTGGCGATAGGGGCTGCGCCTTATGTACAAGGCAGCGTTAAGCCACTTAACGTGGCTTAACGCTGCCTTGTACATAAGGCACCCTTTCACGCTATGGTTAGCGTGAAAGGGGCGTGCAGTGGGTGTTGTGGTGGGCATTCCACTGCAACACCCATTGTATTTGACTCTGCCCCATATGTACAAGGGTGGCGTACATAGGAGGCAGCGCCAAAATTAAGACCAGGAAAATCCTGGTCTTAAGTTGGCGAAACGAGGAGAAATGCATTATTTCTCCTCGTTTTTGCTTTTTCCATGTGTGATGCTTTGTGCAGCACACATGGAAAAAGCAAATGCCATGGTTTGTTTGTGTACAGGAAGGTGTCCTTTCCTGTACATAAACAAACCTTTAAAGTGTTATTTTGTATCTTTCATGTGTGCTACATGAAGCAGCACACATGAAAGTTACAAAATGGCATTTTAGGATTGTTTATGTGCAGGAAGTGACACCTTCCTACACATAAACAATCCTCCCCTGCATGCAGACACCCTTGCACTCTGGTGCAAGGGTGCCTGCGCTGGCGCTAAGTTGTTAAACTTAGCGCCATCGCAGGGGGAAACGTAAGGCTGCGCCACATTCTTGTAAATATGGTGCAGCCTTGCGTTTCAGAAGTGGCGGAGCGTGTCGTTAAGCCAAGGAGGCTAACGACACACTCCGCCACTTCCTAGTACATATCCCCCAATATGTATAAGCCAATAAATGCAAAACTACGAGGGCTCAGTAACAATGGATCCATTAAGTATTCAGTTTCAGGTATAGTCTGAATAGGTGTATTTTAGAGTCTTACCAAAGGTTAGAAAATTGGAATTTTGTCTGAGTGTTTCAGGGAGGCTATTCTGAATTCTAGTCATTTGACAGGAGAAAGCTTGTTTGAGAGTTTTTGATTTATTTTGTGATGGGAATTTAATTTCCGGCTTGTGTTGGGGAAAAGAGGCTGGGCGGGCGAGGGGCGGGGTTGGTGGGAGGAAAGAGGGAGATACATATACAAAATAAAAAAGAACTTTCCTGCTGCCCTCCACCATCACGTCGTGCTCTTCCACTCCTTTTCTCTTCCGAAGGCACAGGCTCCCAGCCTGCCCTGTGGCCAATCTGAAGCTGCTGTCACGCATGAGAGCAGCTTTAGGATTGGCCTGAGTGCCCTCGATTTGCACTCCAGGACAGACTGAGAGTCTGTGCCTGCTCTCTGCAACCCAGCAGCATTGCTGGGTTGGAGAGAACTTTCACTGCGCATGATGGTTTGCCCACCTGAGACGGATGGCCAAACCGTAATGTGCAGTGAAAGGAATGCACATACCACTCCCTTCCGTGCCTGTCATCACTGGGGCCCCGCCCCCAAGACTCGGCACAAGGAAAATAAAATGATAATAAAACGGGTTTTAAACCCGTTTTATTATTGTTTCATTTTTCCTGTTTTGGAGCATGTTGGCATGGGGGGCGATGCTCTTCCACCATAGCGGAGTAACTCTGGTTTCACTGTCCTCTTTGGGTGTGGAGTTTGCTTCTTAGCTTGGCCAAATACAGTGCTTCTGCAAAGTAGAGTCCAGTCCAGACCCAAAGCACCCTTCCTATCATCAACCAAAACATCCCCTCTCACACACTCTTTCAGACCTCCATCTGCAAAGCCTCATCCAAACCCCCTTATTTACATGCTATCTGAGTCCCTCTGCAAATCCTTCCTACCTCACAAGACTGTCTCCTGGCTCTTTAATCTCCCATTCAGAATATCCTGCCAGTGCAATGGTTATGTATTCCTGCCAGGTCAGAGAGACCATCCTATTCTTTACTCAACCTTATAACCCATCTATCCATCTTCACATTTCCCAGACAGCCAAGAGTTTTACAAACTACAAGTCTTGACAAATCAGAAGTGTTCGCCGACTTTTCAAACACTTTTGGCTCATATGCACTTCCACCACCCTTGCCATCAGAGCTTCGCATGGCACTTTTATGGTGCTTAGACCACCGCCACTGGCCTCCCAGTGATAACACAGCTGGCAATCAGAATCCTTTTTGTTACTCAGAGTCCCTCTGTTGGACATCTGGGCCCATCTATATGAAGCTTACCTGAGTCCCTTTTCTGGTTGTCATATTCTTCTTCTGATCCTGAGCTCTTCTTAGCTGATCCCTACAGACCCCTAACCTCCTTTGTTAGCCCCTGACCATGTTTGCTGATTTCAGCCCTCAGAGCTCATATGCCCATTGTGCTATCTTTCATGGACCACACTCTTTTCACCCATCCACCCTCAACCCTATGCTAAGCTTCAGTCACTCTATCCCAAATCCACCCACAGACCAATATGACAAAACAGGCAACATTTACTTCAATCAGAGCTCCTTTGCCATCCTTCAAAACTCTCCCATATTGGCCCTCTGCTGCCCCTTAGCATAGTTGACAAGTGGCTCATGTCATGTTTGAAGGTCCTGTTTTCTTATCCAACATCACTTTGCATGCTATGATATGTGAGACCACACTTACCATTAGTGCTTTAGATGGACTGGAAAAGTGGGAATTAAGACCCATGGCTAAAAGTGCATGAATAAGAACCTTTTAAAAATGCATGGCCTCTGTTACTAAAGGCATGCCCTAATACATGTGGTCTAAAATCTCACAGGTCTCCTGGTCCTCCTCCTTCCGGTCCTCTTTCTTCTCCTTTTGGTCATTCTCTGCCTCCTATTCTTGGTCCTCCTCCTGGTCCTGTTCCAAGCCTTCATTTTCTGGGTTGTTCCAGTTATATTGGCTCTGCTCCATGCACTGGCCCTGCCTAATCTGGTGCTGATTTCATAGGCCTGGTGACTGTGATTCTTGCCCTTCCTGTCTTGGTGCTTGTGGCCCCACTCCTTCCTGGGCTTCCACATCCTTGTCCTTCCTGGTCTTGGTCTTTCCTGGTTCTCCTGTTGCAGGTCCCTTTTGTACTGGTCCTCCTGATCTTCCTCACCCTGATTCTGTGAGTATGCTGGGTTGTATCACCTTGATACTCTTAGTACTGGTACTTGTCCTCTCTGTCCTCTTGGTACTACATCCACTGGTCTTGTTCTTCCTTATTTGCTCCTATTGGACCTGGTCTTCTTTGTCTTCCTGGCTATCCTGATCCTGTCCCCTTTGCCCTCCTGGCTCTAGTTGTCCTGATGCTCCTCACGTTGGTCCTTCTAATCAGGGTCCTCGTCCTCCTAGTTATCCTTACCCTGGTCTCCTTGGTCCTAGTCTGCCTGGTCCTTATCCTTATTATTATTGTTATCCTGTGCTAGCCATCCTGATTCTGGTCTTCTTGGCTATCCTGACCCTTGCTGGTCCCTCTAGAACTAGGCCATTCTTGTTCTGTTCCTTCCTGGTCTCCTTGTCTTGGTCCTATCGATTTTTCTCTCACTTTACTGCTGATCCTTTTAGTCCTGGTCTCCCTGGACCTCATGTCCTATCCCTCCTAGGCCTAACCCCCCCAGTCTATGTCCTCTTGTTTGGGTCAGTCTGGTCCTCCTAGGCATGGCTTTTTGTCCAATAGCTCCTCATGGTCCTGTCCCCTGGCCATCTTTGTTCAGTCCCATTGGTCCTTCTGGCTCTAGTTGTCCTATCCCTGTGATCCTCCTCACCCATATATGGCTATAAAAGTGTGCTCCACTTGGTATTGGTCCCCTTTCCTCTGATTTTCCCGGGTCCTCCTATTCCTGTTCCTAGTATCAATTATCCTGAGTCCTCTAATCACCTTGCCTTGGTCTGATACTGCTAGCCTTGATCCTTCTCTTTCCCTAGATCCTGGTCTCCTTGGACTTCATAGTCCCTGCCCTGCTTCCTTGTTCCCCTATCTTACTGGCCCTGATCCTTCTGGATCTCGTACTGATCCTCCATGCCCTGGTCTTCCTAGTCTCTGCTCCTTGTCCTCCTGATTCTGAGACAACTGGTCCTGGTTATCCTGGTCATGGTTCTCCTGCTTGGACCTGGCCATCCTGTTCCTTGTCTAGCTGACCACCCTGGTCCTTGGCCCCATACTAGGTCTTCCTGGTTTTGCTCATCCTTGTCCTGCTATCCCAGGTCCTGGTTCTTCTGGTCACCAAGCTCCTCTGTGCCCTTGTCTTCATGTCCCTCATGGTCCTGGCCTAATTGTTCCTCCTCGTCCTGGTCCTCCTCTTCCTTATCATCCAGCTATGATTGCCTGGACCCTGGTCCTTCAGGCCTTGGTCTCCTTGGTCCTGTTCCACTTAGTTATTCTCCTCCTTGTACTTTGTCCTCTTTGGCTTGGCTGTCGTGTTCCTTGTCCTGCTGGCCATCCTCCTAGTCCTCCTCATCCTGGTTCTGATCTTCGTGCCACTGGTGCTTCTGCTTCTGATCTGCTTAGTCCTTGTCCTCCAAATTATGCAAATACTGATCCTGATTCTGTTAATCCTGGTCCTCCTTGTTCAGATCCTCCTGAGTGCATCTCTCCTGGTCCTTGTCCTCCTAGTCATTGTAGCTCTGATCCCTTCTAGTTGTGGTCCTCCATGTTCTGGTCTCCGATACTTTGTCCTCCTCATCATCTTTGTCCTGGTCCCTTTGATCCCGGTCTTCTTGGTCACCCCAGCTGGTCATCCAGGGTCTAGTCCTCCTAGCAATCCTTTTCCTGTGCCCCTAGTCCTGGCCTTCTGGCTCTGATCATCTTAGACCTGGCCCTCCTGGCCACGGTATTCTTCATTTTGGTCCTCCTTATCCTTCTTTTCCTGATACTCTTTGCCCCCTTTCCTCATGACCTGGTCCTCATAGAGCCCCTGATCTCTCTGGAAACAGCTCTTCTTGCCCGTTTGAGCTTGTTTTAATGGACCTCCTTGTCCCCTAATTCTTGCTTTCCAGGCTCAAGTTATTCTAGTCCCCATGGTACTGGTCTTCCTAACTCTGCTACATCTGACCTGTCTCCCTTGGTCCTAGCTCTTTTAGTCCTCATGTCCCTAGTCATAAATATCCTGTTCATGACCTGCCTAGTCCTTTTCCTCCTTTGTCTACACACAACTGGTCCTTGTCCTATGGGTCTTATCCCCCCCCCTTGTTCTGTTCTTCTTTAAGCCTAGTACCCGGCCATCCTGGTCCCCTTTGTCCAACCCCTCCTGGTGACCCTGGCCCTTTATCAAGGCCTACTTCCTGGTGTTTCTCCTGGTCCTCCCCCTTGCTGCCCGCCCACAGATTCCCACAACCAGCAAGGCATGTCTCCCAAGCCTTTCATGAAAGCTTTTGTGGGGGGGCAGAATAAGAGGAGCTCATAGAAACCCACCTCAAAATACATTTTCTTTTAGTTTTCCGGTACTAAGCATTAGAGGGGCCAGGGCCACTCAAAACACCAATTACCATGTTATCAGTGAAACTACAAATCCGAGGATGCATTGTGCAGTTGATTAAAGTGCCATGACTGGCTGAAGTGCTCACATAGGTTAATAGGTTATTTGGCAACTGAGACCTACCCTATCAATGGCTGCAAAGTTTCCATACATAAAAAGATAGAACTGTTATAGCTTTGTATATGTGGAGACTCCACAGTTGTGATGATACTACCAGCAAAATACCTTTGTGAATAGTAAACAATTGTAAACTTACATAAAAATGTAAGTATACCTTTGTGAATCAGCCCCTTAACGTTTAATTATTATTTCATTATTGTTAATATATCAAAATTTTAAAAAATCATTTTTCTTAAGATTTAAATAAAAAAATCCCACCTAAATCATACAATTTATATGTATTTGTTGTGTAGTAAAATTTATTTAAAGTTATGTATAGAACTAAATTAAAATATTTTTTGTAAATGAACATTCCACTCATGCTTAATTTTAAAAAGGGTTTTCACATATGTTAAAAAAACTAATATTTAAGTATTATTTAGCACATATATGTGTATATTTTTTAACATTAAATTAAATATATTTCTATTTTTGAAAAGTTAAAATAAGTTTTTTATTTCAACATTAGTGCTTATGGGCTTTTATTCTAAGTCCCCGTCTCCATTATTTTCTATGTGAGTGTGTTGCAGTACCAGTGGTCGGCCATTACACTCATAATCACCAAGCTTGACTATGTCAACAGCCTATACCTTACAGCACCTGCATTTATTATATGCAAATACAACTTACCCAAAATGCTGCTGCAAGGCTTTACCCAAGAGAACGCATGACTCTCAGTCCGTCAAACGCTCCACTGGCTATCTGTAGCTAGAAGGGCAATGCTTGAGGCCCTCTGAATTGTCCACAGAGCCACCCAAGGAAAGGATCTCTATACCTACAAGTTAAGTTAAAGCAATACCAACCAAACAGAAAACTGCACTCCAGGCTTCCACCACTTATCATCGTACCATCTTACCTTAAGTAATCTGTTCAGTCCAAGCTGCCAAGCTCTTGAACTCACTTCCAGCCGGCATTAGAAGCACTCAGGAGTATGTACACTTCGCTATTTCCTAGATAAATGCAGCACCTGCATGCCAGCAACAAAGCCCAGAAAACAGTCACACCCTCAAGCGCAATCCTCAGCTTACACCCTTTGAATTGTAAACAACTCACAAGAAGCTGCTTTCATTATGCAGGTAATCAAAAAAGGCTGAACGATGACTCACCGTGACATTATATAGTTATGTACTTCGATATATTACTGTTATGGCCCACAATATTACAAAAACTATAATATGCGGTGGTCATTACCCAATTGTAACTTACACCTATTAAATTTGCATGATACATTTCTGCTATGAGGGTTTCCCATCACTAGTACTCTACAGTCAAAAAAACAATCATCACCAAATGAACAGGCATAGAATAAATGAGATCTGTCTCACATTCCAAGACAGTTTGGGATGAGTTTAATATGGTCCATTCACTGTAGGCTCCATATATCTATACAATTTCACCTTTTCTTTACATCTCACAAAGACACTCAAATATGGGATGATAATAAAATGCCCATCCCTACGGATCTCTCCCCTTCTCTCTCCCACCAACCATCCCAGCTCAGAACCACAACTATAAACAAAATCTCAGGTTGGATGATCCAGTGCAGTGCAGTAACCAGCTAAGTAAACAATATCATGAAATACTATAAAGGGACTTCTACTTCATTGTCCAATACACAGCAACGTGCTGCATCCTATGACACGATAACCGGACCACGGTGGTCATCACGCACTACATGGAAACACTTCTCACATAGGATCAAAACAAAAACAACATCCTTCCAACCATACACCCTACTTGGTGTAACATGTTAATCATGTAGGCAAGCCCTTCAGCACCCCACATAGGGGTAGTAAGCCCTATATGAAAGATGCATTACAATATAATACAATGTGTGGTGCTGGACTTGCTCCAGCACTGAGATGAGGGCATATATGAAAGTTTTGGGTATTTTTTAGTTATAGTAATTTTAGAAGTGCAGTTTGTAAATAGCAATGGGCTTACTCTTTTCTGGGTCGGTGGATGTCATTCCCTAATCCTCTTCCTAGATCTCCTTTAAACCCTCCTTACTCCTCCCTAAATTACTCTGATTTATTCATAAATATGCACACTTTTCCAGCCATTCACCCTGACCTTCCCACATTTACTACTAAAACGCATACCTACGTGTGCGGAGAGCTCCACAGTCAAGCTGTAGATCTCCAGAGATAAAAAATAGGAGCGGTGGAGGCGTAAACCTTCGCACATAGGCTAGTGAATAGCATTTCGTTGCACTAGTACTATTGTAGTGCTACAAAATGTTTGTGAATAGGCCACCCCTGACTGCAGGACAACAAAATGTGCTTGTTATAGACTGAAGCGTCAGTTTGCAGTTGCTGGTTTTGGTGTTTCTTATTTCATTTTTATACAGCTATAAAGGTATTTATTTCAAATGTATTTAGGACTCTTCTAGCACCATTGTGAAGCTATAAATTACTTCTGGTAGAGTCGTAGCATGCATCATGCAATGTGAGGTGGGATTCTTGGAGCATTCTTCAAATTTGAAATCAGCGATGACTAGTTTAGAGTCACATGGTTGGAAAATCCAATCATACCCATCTACACAGGCCTGTTTCTGTGAACATGTGCATGGCAAATAATTCTCAATCACCATCTACCCCACTGGGCGAAAGAGTAGGCGGGTACAATGAAAAACTTTCTTTACCTGGGATACCCACCACCACCTATATGTGCCATAGAATGCCATGCAACTGAATCACACACTGGGTACTCCAGTTAATACATTGATGTATCACCGTCAGCCTGCTCCTAAGGAAGGTAGAGGCAGATGGAAGGCTCAGGAAAAAAGCCTTTTCTGTCTTTTTCCTGAAACATGGCTCACTAGCACAAAGTGGAACCTAGAAAAGGAGGATTCAATATGCACTAATTATTAAACTGGTATTTCACTAGTATGCTCATTTTATGTAAAATGAGCAGAGGCAGCCTGTCCTGAAGGTCAGAGAGGCCCTGCCACCTCACCTTTTTCCAAATGTGAAGAGTGTCTGTCAGGCTGACCAAGGTTAGACAGTCAAGAGCTGTACATGCTCTAAATGTGCAGAAGCCTGGCTGCCTGTGCTGAACTTTGCCAGGCGTAAGATGTTACAGCCCTGTGCAGGGGGAGGCTTGGTGGTCCTCCCCCTCATGATGAGGGGGAGCATCACTGATAGCCTTAGACATGGGGGCTTCAGGGCCGAGTGTTTATCAGTGATGCTCATCACAGAGTGGGGTGGGATCAGCAGTTTCACTGACACCAATCCTACTCTGTGATGAGTAAGGAACTGCCGCCCTGTCTTATTGGTTGACTGATAACAAGGTTAGCAAGTGAAAGGAGGAGGCAGTCCAATTCATCAGGAACTGCCAAGACTTCCCACCTGCCACCTGAGATCACCACTGCGGCCTAGTGAGTTTTATTTTTTATAATGTTTGGTGCCTGCGTATGTGTGTGTATGTACGATTTTATGTGTATTTGTGAGTGTATGCTTTGAATGGGTGTGCTTGTGAATGGTGGGTGAATGTGTGCATACGTGAATGCATGGGTGTGAGTGAGTGTACACGTGTGGCTCGCCCGCTCCACCCGTCCTAATTATTGGCCATCACTGAGAATGAGGGCCCATCACATAGCTCCTCCTCCCCCCTCTCACTGAGTGTCTGATACCAGTCCTCACACTCAGGGCCTGACTGGTCATTCTGCCAATCTGGCCTTTTCCTACTGGACTGCAGGTTAGGGGGCTCGTTACAGAGCTGGAAGGGCTGCCATAATCCAAACATGCCACTTGAATGCCGTAGGAAAATGGGTTTCTGTTGCAGTAACCCCCCACTTTTTGCCAGATTTCTGATGCACTTTGACTGAGTGTGTGCTGGGATCCCGCTAACCAGGCCCCAGCACCTGTGTTCCTTCCCTACACAACACTGCCTGTGGCATAGGTAAGTCACCACTCTAGCAGGCCTCAGAGTCCTACGACAGGGTGCACTATACCACAGGTGAGGGCATAGCTGCACAAGCAATATGCCCCTACAGTGTCTGTGCCATTCACAGACATTGTAAGTGCAGTGAAGCAGTTTTGAGTACACAGGCTGGGAGTTTGTCAACATGAACTCTACAGCTCCATGATAGCTTTACTGAAGACTGAGAAGTTTGGTATCAAACTTCTCAACATAATAAACCAATACTGATGGTTTATTATAAAATGCACTCAGAGGGCCTCTCAAAGAAGCCCCCTAAAAATCGACCAGCTCCTAGTGTATTGGCTAACTTGTCCCTGCCAGCCAGCTACCAACAGGTTTCTGACCTCATGGGGTGAGAGTCTCGGACGTCAGAAACGAAGCTTGCTCTGGGTGGAGGTACTTCAGACCTCCCTTTGCAAGAACAGCAACACTTGCCAGTGAGCCTCAAAGGCTCTCCCCTTGTGTTATGCTGATTTGGGCAACTCCAAATAGTGGAGATGCTGGCCCCATTGCCCTAGCCCCACTTTTTGGTGGCAGGACAGGAGGCAAAATTAGTAAGTAAAGTAGGAGTGTCCACCTTGGCTTGGCACACCCCTAGGGTGGCCAGGACCTAAGGGGAACCCCTCTCCTCAAAATTCTCCATCTTGGTTTGGAGAATTAGGCCAAATAGGAATAGGGCTGTGCCCCTCTCTCCAAAGGGAGGGGGCACCTGAAGGAGTAGTCACCATTAGAGACAGTAGCCATTGGCTACTGTCCTCCAACCCCAGTAATACCCTTAAATTCAGTATTTTACGGGCCGGAGACTAAACTTGAGAACCGCTTACTTACCTGTAAGTTACTCTCTTGTCTTTTTCCCATAGGATTGCATTCATCTCTAACTGTATTGTACTAAGTGCGATCCTGCATACAAAATAGCTCTTTCTGTATTGAAAAGCATCTCATGCACATGCAAAGTACTGTTTGATACGATACAAAACTAATTGCCAGTAATTTAAAGTCTGCTTACCTGTAACTGAGTTCAACTTGGTTCCTAGAAATAAAAGTAAAAAAAGTAATATTTTCCTACAACCATTGGCCTGGAGTCAGTCATTGAGTGTGTGTTCCTGGCTTTTATGAGTATGTACACCAAATGCATTCATACTACCCTCCGATAAGCCTAACTGCTCAGCCCAGCTACCACTAAAATGAGAGTAAGGTATTATCGACTTTAACCTCTGCCATACCTTTGGGGACTCACTGGACTCTGTGCACACTATGCCTCTTTTTGGTATAGTATATACAGAGCCAGCTTCCTACAAATGCATACTTATTTTTGCAGCAATTCTCTACATAGAGAAAGGATATATACATAACACAAATGTGGACTATCTATCCAGGTGACATATTACAAGAATATGTGTTTCTGCAAAGAGCAAAACAATCATTCACATCACCTATCAACAATGTTGGCTTCAACAAAAAACCATGTTAAGAAAACAAGGGAGGCAGGAGTTCATAGGAAAAGGTAGACAGAGTTATAATCAATCTTAATAATATAAAGTGCATGCGTAGCGTATACTATAAACCACATACATTAAGTTATGCCATTTGAGATGTCATCAGTGATGTCATCAGTGATGCCACTGACCATGTCATGAGTGATGTAATATGTGACGTCATCAGCAGTGCATTGCGGGGCGCGAGTTATAGTTAGCTCAACTAACTATAACGGCCCAATTTCTCTGGTTTTGTATGAGTGAAATGTCCAACTAATTATAACGTCCCTGAAACCTGTGGTTTTTTCAGTGAATTTCTAAGGTTTTTTGAATGCTAATTTCTAACTATAACGTCCCTGAAACCTATGTTTTTTTCCAGTGAATATATATATATATATATATATATATATATATATATCAAACCGTACTCCTCCTCGATTCGCCTGTTTCCTGTGCCCACCGGAATTTGTCACACTGCAATGTTTATTAAAACTCCCAAGTGATTGCAGCAGCCATGACGCGTTTCGTCCCTCGCCGGGGACTTGATCACAATTCAATATTAACATTTTAAACAAATGTCCTGCATAATAATCAGATATAAAATTGATAGTGAGGGTGTGATTGTTTAAATTATTTTAAATAATATTAATTAAAATACTTTATTTATTTAATGAGTTAAAAAACAATTAAGTTGATGAGTTAACATGTTGTAACATTTTATTTTTTTAGCTCTTGATTAGTAATTGTTTTAAATTAATTTAAAAATGTATTTCACATTTAAACATTTTAAATATTTTTTTAATAATTATTAATCTTTATTAGTTTTTCCTATACTGTAACATGAGAAGCGTTTCGTTTCGGTGGTGGAGAGCGCCACCTACATGTGAAAGATTACTATTATTAACTTTATAACCATTAATCTGGTTCAGCCAGGTTCCAGCCCCTATTTGGACGGGGTGCAGACCTAATTCTCTGTATAGTAATAAATTTGCACTTGGAAATGCTGGATAGCAAAAAAAAAAGTGTTAAGACACTCGGAAATGGTGAACTGCAAAAAAGTGTAAAGTTACTACCAAGTGCAGTAGTAGGTTTACACATGAGTAAATGTATACTTGTAAATTTATCTTTGTGAATAGGACTAGTGTCTTCAGTGGAGTAGAATACATATTTTGGCTGCCAATGGAAACATCACTATTCACCTATGAATGTGAGTGGACAAGTCTTTAATGTAAAAAATATCATGTAATTTCGGTTGATGGTGGTGTAATGGGTGTACTGGTTTGGGATAATCTATATCATACAACTACGCCGTAATAATGTAAATGAGAGAAATGCCATAGTACGAGCAGTAGATTGCACCCCTCCTGAACATATCCAACAGTTCGAGTGCACGACTGCTCAGGACAGAGACGGAACGTGTACCCATTCTGCAACTCAGAAATACCGATGGGAACATAATATACACGCAGGACGCGATTCTCAAGGAATTCGCGGCTCACCTGAAACATACTTGTACAACTGTTACTCAGGCTGGGCCGCACGTACTGCAGGATTTTTTAGACAGGATAACGCTCCTGACGCTGGGGGAAGAGGAAGCCGAGGCCCTGGGGGCACCATAACCAAAGATGAAGTCCTGATAATAATTAAAGGGCTGAAGCCGGAGAGGTGCCCTGGGAGCGACGAGCTCCCAGCGGAGTTTTATAAAAAAATTCCCCCACAGCTGGTGGGCCACCTCTTACAGGTATTTAATGAAGCTCTGACCTGGGGGAACTCCCTAAACACCATGATGGAGGCGTTGATGTCTATGATCCCCAAGCCGGATAGAGACCCTCTTTCTCCTGCCGCTTACAGACCCATCTCTCTACTGAACACTGACGAAAAGATACTGAGTGGCGTGTTGGCAGCGCGTCTTGTGCTGTATTTGGCCCGATTGGTCCACCCGGACCAGGCTGGCTTCGTTCCCGGGCGAAACACCACATATAATTTGCACAGACTTGCGCACGTATGGCATGCACCTCATCTACGGGAAGAGGATTGGGCCTGATGTCTCCTAGATATTCAGCAGGCGTTTGATTCCGTCTAATGGAACTATATGTGGGAAGTCCTTAGTAGGATGGGGTTAGGGGAATCATACATAGGTTGGATAAAATTATTATACACTGGACCAACGGCTAGGGTATGCCTACGAACTCAAGTGTCTGATAGGTTTGAGCTCCGGAGGGGTACCCGACAGGGCTGCCCCCTGTCACCGCTTCTGTTCGCCCTCGCGATGGAACCTCTGGCGATTGCCCTTCGAACTGGGATGCAGAACTGGGGAATTCAGTTGGGAGATACTACGCATGTGGTGTCCATGTATGCCGACGATACGTTGGTATACCTTCGACGTCCTGGGGAATCGGTCCCTGTGTTGCTAGAAGTACTGACCAACTTTGGGGGGATTTCGGGACTGCACCTTAACCCAGGGAAGTCTAAGCTCTTCCCTATGGGATGTCTAGCCGAGCGGAAGGAATGTGAACTGCCCTCGGTGAATATGAGCTGGGTCAGGGATGAAGTGCGCTATTTGGGGATTAGACTGGCGCATACAGAGGACGACTATCTGGAGCGCAATATGGAGAGGTGCGTGAAGGCTATCCAAAAATCGATTGCGTTTTGGCGTGAGTTGCCGCTTTCCTTGATGGGTAAGGTCGCACTGACCAAAATGGTGATTCTTCCACGCTGTCTTTATGTGATGCAAAACTCACTTTATCAAATACCACAAGCGTACTTTCGACGCCTGGACCGATTGTTGGTGGAACTGCTGTGGGGAGCTAAAAGGAAGAGGGTGAAACTGGATACATTACAGAGGACATGGGAACAGGGGGGACTCGAGGTGCCTCAACTGGGTCTTTACTATATGCCGGCGCAGCTCCAGCATGCGGTACAGTGGTTCGACGACCACGATAATTGGGAGAAGCGGTTGCTGGCAGGTACACATCGGGGAATTCCCCTCCCTGAACTTTTTATGCTGGGGTCAAGGGTTCCGGATCGGCTTCCATACATTAGCCAACATGTAGCCACGACTTGGGAAGTAGCAATAAAAACTGTGGTGAAAAGGGCTCCTTGTGCTCCGGACGCCCCGCTATGGGCTGTGGTACCATTTAAACAGATACGTTGTAACATGTCTGTTATTAAATGGATGGAGGGGGGATGTCATGTAATGGGGGACCTATACTCTAACCAACAGTTCCTTACCAGGGAGGAGGCGGAGTCCGCGTTCGGGCTGGGTAAGGGACAATACCTCCAATACGGGAAAATATCAGTGGTAGCCCGCTAACTGTGGCCAATGTTCCCACAGGAACCGCCTATCTTGACTACACTGCGGGCAATTGTGACCTTGATGGGAGGGCGTAGATTAATCTCTCATATTTACCGGGCACTTAGGGACGACATTCCAGCTACCCCCCTTCTAGCTCAGACCAAATGGGACGCGATTATGGACATACCCTTAACGGTATCTAAGTGGAGGAAGGTGCATGAAGGGGTCAAGCGAATTAGTTCTAACCCTAGGTTTAAACTTACACAGTACAATATCGTGCACCAAACCTATCTGACTCCACGAGTCTTACACAAAATATATCCGGAACGTCCGGCCCATTGCCCTAGATGTGGTTATGAGGATGCCCATTTCCTACACATGCTTTGGGATTGTGCTGATCTGGTCGGTGGTGGATAACTTACAAGTGATTACAGGGTGGCAGATACCCCACACCGTTCGGGAGATACTACTGGGACTCCTCCCTAGCCCTAAAGGGAAAAAGCTCACAAGAAAATTTTTGCAGCTGGGGTTGGTACTAGCCAAACGAAGGGTTGCAATTGGGTGGATGAGTCCGAAGCCCCCCACGGTGGCGAGCTGGGCCAAAGACCTACGGGAGTGGGCAGTAGCAGAGTTGATCCGGATGAAAAGAGTCAGGAGGGACGACAAATTGGAAGACGATGCGATGGCTTGGAATGTTATGATAACAGAGATTCCCGTGGGTGGGGGGGGCCTCCTTGCAGGGGTGAGAGGGCACAGGTGGGGCACGCTGGTTCAGGGGAAGTAACAATGCATGGGAGCCACCCGGAGTCCCAAAATGTAGGAGAAACATAACATTTGTGAGACGTGGTCCGACCTGGGGGATCTGACATAGTAGGGAACATTTTTAGCGACCAGAGAGGGGGAGGGTTGGGGGGGTAATTTAAATGTTATGGTTTGTTTTCCTCTAGGATATCGTTGATTTGTCCAGATTCAGTAATGTAACTCTTCATATATGGTACGGATGAAAATACGTTCTTTTTGAACGGAATGTGCAAGTATTATTGTCATGGCTCCTGTGATGTATAACTGTTGCCATACTTTTGCTGTGATTCTGGAGATCAATAAATACAATTTTAAAAAATTTAAAAAAAAAAAAATCCAACAGTTCGAGTGCTTGAGTAAGCCAGCTTTGCATAGCCTCGGAGGGACCAGTCCCCACACTGCAGGGTTTTGAACTATAAAAACTTAGGGCCTGATTACGATGCCAGTTGGACCGTCTTCTGCGGTCCTGTCGGAGGCGGTCGGACCGCCGCTGCCTCATTGGAAGTGGTCGCTCTGACCGAGATGGCGGTCAAAGAAAAACAGTCTCCATAGGGCAGTGCAGGGATCCCTGACCACTGTCAGGATTATGATGAGGCTTTCAGATGACCTGACCATGGCGGTCTAACCGGCTGCCTCGAGTCGTTGGAAACCAAGGATTCGGGGTGCATGCTCACCCAAATCAGCTGCGCTCCAGCAGTCTCTGCCGTGGATCCCTTCCTCCAGGTCCCCCCTACACCTGTGCAGCTGAACACCGATGTCTATGATCCTGTGGGCGCCGGAATCCAGGTAAGTGCTTATGCGGTATGTATTCCGATTGAATGGGCTGTGCACATACTGCCACACTCCAGCAATGGGGTACATGGTGCACAAGGCATACTCCCCATATGCCATGCATGTGTGTACAATTCACATGCTTCCTGCGAGTTTTGTACACAATTGCAGTGACATATTTGTGTATATCTGCTCTGCCGTAAATGGGACCACCGCTGTAACAGCAGTTGCATCGTAATATTGCGGGGAGAAGCTTCCCCGCCTCCGCGCTCGCAAAGGGCTCGCGAGGACGACGGTCAGTCCAACCAGCATTGTAATGAGGCCCTTAAGTCTTGCCTCTCAGACAAATCGATAGCTTGTTCGCATACTATTTGCTCCCTCATGCAATGTGGGGCTGATTTGAGCATTTTTGCCTGGACTGATCTTAGTTTCCAGTTTGACCCTCCTTACACTCCTCCAATGGTTTACTGTGCTGAAAGAAAATTGAGACAGTTTGTGACAGGCTGTTGCATTATAAAGGCCGTAGGTAGGAGTAGGAGTGAGGCGCATGACAGATGAGTCTGGCATTTGATGCCTATCATGTGTCTGACTGTACATCGGCCCTCGGTAGGGCTTGCACTGACCCGGCTGGAGCTTCATCCAACTTCCCTATGCTCAAGGCCACCAGTGATCTGGCTCATTGCAGTACCTTTCTCCTACTCTTCAATCCACCCATCTGTTTCTATCCTTGCAACTTTCTGTTCTGTCCCTGGCTGCAGCTGCAGTGGCATTTGCCTTTCATGCCCTGATATAATTTTCACAATTCAAGTAACATCGAATTTAGAACATAGGGAACAAACTATTAAACATTGATTAGTACAGCGACACACATTGGCGAGCATCCAACAAAGGAGATGTGTTTAGTTGCAGGCGATAAATATTGCATCTGTCACGTGGATCTAATTCGGGCCCTTGCCCCATCCTGGTGCATTTGTAGAGGTCTATTAATTATACACTCGCTGTATAGTCCTTTGTTCATGTTCCTGCCTCTTACTTGTAGAGCCTGCTTACTGTCTGAGCAGCGCTTTAAAGCTGGTTCTCACATCCTGTCCTTTGAATAGAAATCGCAGGGCCGGGTTTACAGTACTGATTTTGTTCTCAGTAAACAAAAGGCGCAACCAGAGGCTTAAGTAAATGGGACACAGCAGGAGGAAGTGACTTCAGGTTTCAATGGGCAGCCTGACTACTCCCCAGGATGGGTGCCCTGGAGGGCAGGGCTAGACCCAGCCCGCCTCTGATCTCTGCCTCTCCTGTGGTCTCAAACATACTTCAGAAAGCTGTTTGTCAAGTATTACTTTCTCCTCACAATAAAGGCCTTCAATCCTCCCCGGAGTCCAGAGCGCCGGAGAAAAAAATGCGAATAAAAGTGAATATTGGCTTTACCGGAACTGTAAGACTTAACATTAAAAAGCCTGAGGCATCGGGGGATACTGGCGGTGTCACGCAAACAATGGCGACGCTGATGGAATAAAATGGCTGTTCTTTGTGTGAAATTCACCCTGAACCGTCAGCCAAACTATTTCAATACCTTCTCCAAAAAGTATTACATTTGACCTTAATGCTGTGTCGCCAGGAAAATATTCTAAAATTGAATAGCACATGTGGGCCCATTGAAGCTCATGCGTCGGAAAATGAAGAGTTTATTCTTAAAATGAAACTAAGACTACTATCACTTATAATAATCATGTGTTGTCATATATAGCGCTTCACACAAAACTTTTACTGTTGGTAACCGCTTTACGCGTTTTCGCAAGAGATGTCATTTTACCCAGATTATTGGCTTGATGTGAATTCATCTACTATTGTTAACTGCACACTAATATCTCCAACTCAACAATGAGAATGACTGAGAGCAGTGTAGATTACTGACAAGTAATCGGGCCATTACCTCTGAGCCCATATTTGTTGCACATTTTTAATGAAGATGAATACTAAAAGCCCCACATCATCTTTTGGAACTCAAGAGAGAGAAACAAAAAGCCACCAGTGGTGCAACAACCACTGACTTTATTTGTGAAAAATACATCCAACGCAGCATGAACCGAGTAACCCAGCTTCAAAGCACATTCTCTCAGACTTCCTACTCTGCTGATGGTAATGGTGGACAAAGGTATGACAGAAGGCCCAAGTCACTGCTCAAGAAATCTCAGCCAGCTACTAGGGCCCCTTACACCTCATTGCAGAAGCAGCTAGTCCCCAGTGGACCAGCCAAGATTCCCCTCAGGAAGAGGAACCCCTGCCAGAGAATAAACCAGTGCAATGATAGAATGTATCTTGTAATTCATGATCAGAGAAGTGGCTTTGTGACCCTGCCCAGCCATCTTGTAAGCAACTGATAAGGCACCAGCATGACAGAAGGTCGAGGCTGGTCCAAATGAATCAGGAGCGCCTTGTACAAATCCAGAGAATGCAAATATTCCTCCATAGGAGACTGAGGAGAAAAGACAAATACCGGCAAAACTGCCTCTTGAGACTGATGAGCCATGATGCTATCTTTGTGCAGGATCCCCAGGTCAGAGAAACAGACAGCTTCATCGTCAATGAACCCCAGAAAGGAAGCTATGCTCATCAGGGCTTCCAGCTTACCAACTCAAGGAGTGAAGATAAGAGTCACCAATATAAAAACATTGTTGTGAGTCAAGAACTTAAGGTCAACCAATTCGAGTGGCTCAAAATGAGTCACCAGTATAACCCACAGATGCAAAGTCAATTTCCAAGAAGGAGCAACTGAACCACACGTTGGGAGGTGGTTAAACTTTTTTAGGAGATGAGCAGCAAGCAATTCACTCTTCTAAAAACTATTCCAAGGTTCCCAGAAAGCCTTAATGGCGGCCCATTAGGGACTCATAAAAGAGACAGAGAGATTCAAACCAAAGTCCTCTGAGAGAAAATCGAAGGACTGATTGAAACTGACAATCTAGCAGAGAAATGGAGTGGTCCGTGTGCCACTGTTGAAAGGTTACCCTGTGGCGAGAGCAGAACTTCAAAGTGGCGGGCCATCAACATTTCTGGACGGCCTCAGCTAGGTGTCCAGTGAGCCTTTGGCTCTGTAATCCCACACTCTCAACCTCCACACCAAAAGGCATAGGTGCCACCAGTGGCCTACATCTCAGAGGCCACAGCTTAAAAGAAATCATGAAAGCGTTCATGCAGGACACAGAGCCTTCGACTGGAGAAGAGGAAACCTTGACCTGTGAGGCCAGAAAGGGCCACCACAAACTTCTGAGCATTTTCCAAGTGAATATGAAACACTTACCTGGCAATCAGGAGGCTGAAAGAAAAAGCATAAAGAAGTCAGGGAGACCAAGGGAGTACCGAGCATCCACCGCCGAGGCCAATGGGAAAGTGGGAGCAAAGCTAGGGAAGTTGAGCATTCACTGGAACAGCAAAGAGTCTAGGAATGGTCTCTCTAAGTGACAGTAGGTGACCTAGAAGGTTTTCTTGTTAGAGGGGCAGTCTTTGGGAATAGGGAAAGATTCTGCTCAAACTATTTTCCTGTACATTGTTCAACTCCTGATATGGGTCATCGGCAGTGGCAAGAGGTGATGTTCTGCCTATGGCCTCAACAGCATAGCCACCATGCTAAGGAGCTGGGAATGAATCCCCACCAGTTGATGTAAGCAATAGTTACTGTATTGTCTCACTGTACCTGCACATGATGTCCCCTCAAATTGCCCCTGAGTAAAGACAACCCCCAGAATGTCTCTCCAGCCCAAGGAGCTTACATCGTGGGAACCACCAAGGGATTACCTGGATGTAGTGGAAACACACAAAAGACCCATAAATTCCAGCATACAGAACAAGGTGGGAACGAGAGTTGACCTTCTTTGTGGTTGAATTCACCTTTTTTCCTAATGCATCCTTGAGAATGGCACCCTCAACCATAGATGCATGCCCAATCATTCCTTACTCACGGCTTTTGATGTAGAGGAACCAGAAGCAAGACCATGCTCAGGGACAGCAGTCCTGTAAGAAGAGGCTTAGGAAGTTGAAGAGTCACCAGAGCCTTAGCCACATTCTACCATAACTGTGAATTCAAATCCACATTCTCCCTCTCCACCAATAGACTCCCTTGTTTGCAAGGGGACGGGGTTTGTAAGAATCAGAAGAGAACTTCACGTGCCTCATGTTCTGTGACTGTTTCTCACTATTGGCAGACGCTTAGACCTCGATTAAAGGAGATCAGAATTTCATGTTGAAATTTCTAGCACCTGGAATTACCATTACCAGCTGCTGTCTATGCATGAAATTCCACCTATTACAAATTATGAATGGGGAATAACAGCCTACAGCCTAACTGCCCAATTAGGGGAGGGCACACCATGGCTAGATTCCCTAGCCCGAGAGTAGGAGACCTGGACAATGCCATACCACATCTCTCTAGCAATGAGAAAAGGAGATTCACAGGAGTATCTTGTCTCACGCCCACTTACATGTAGGCAAGTACATGTGAACAGGACATTCTATAATCTGTACGAGACTGCTGGTGATTAAGTGGCACAGTGGCTCTGGAATTAGATGCACACACTAATAATGATATTATAAATGTGTTTTATCAACATCTATACGGAACATTAGGCATGACACAAAGCATCATTTGATGAATCAGAATATTTATAAACATGGCAAGAAAACTGGAAAGTATTAGAGCAGTTAATATAAAAAATAGAAATGAGTACAATGTTTTTTCATTAATAGATTCAAAACCTTTTAATGATTTTGTTTTATGTCCAGAATACTAAATTGTCATATAACTAGGCACTCCCATAGCCTTTGTTTAGTAGTTCTGCTAAGCCAAGGAACGATACCTCCAGACACATATAGGCATACCTGTCAGCAATACGAGAAGCAGCAGCAAATATGCCCTGTGGTGGTCTTCATTCCAATTCTTCTATATCTCATAAGAGAGCTGGCAATTCTCCATCTGCAATATACAACAAAGTATCCTGATCCATATTTGGACACCCATATTGTTTCAGACTGTAGTCGTCGCGTTCGTGAAGCTTCTCTGATTTCAGTCTGGCAGCATTCCATTCAGCTCAAGTTCTTCTAACCCTGAACCTCTAAAGACAGGGGTTTATAGAGGGCATTTGTTTACTCCTAATTATGAATAGACACCCCTCAGGAATTCTCATTGGTTCAGAGGTGTTCCTGCAAAATATCATGGAAAGAATATTGTGAATCACAAACATCATGATGTCAAAAATATCATGGGTCAGAAAATTGCAGGTAAAGGTATCATTTAAAAAATATATATATATATTGTTTTTTTGTGTGTTATGTCATTGGAGTTTATGTTGTTTTTAGGTGTATCTTTGCTATTTTTTAGTTTTAATATGTTTTATTTGTTTGTATTTTTTCATATAATAATTTTAGGAGTATGAAGTTGGAATTATAGGGGAACAGGGTGGTTTTTAACATGTTTATTATTTTATAAGCATTATTAAATGCAATATATTTCTTATCATTGATTTCCATTTGATGGAAATCCTTTTTTTCTGACATATTTTGTCCACTTTATTTGATTTTGTAGTCTTTCTTCGTCATTCTGGGCTGTTTCTGGATCTTGTGATCGCTGTTTCATGTTGCTGGTCCAGATAAGAATATTTTAAACTTATTTTCTAAGAGTTTAGTGGTAAAGGAAAGGTGTGTAGACCTAGGCAAGCTTTTGTAATTGGATGTTGTTTTAATGTATTTTTTTTAAAGTAGTATGTGTTAGCTAGCTTATGGTATTGCGGAAGGCCTTATTGTGCAATGTGTTATTTAATTGTACTTTATATGTGAGTTCTATGTTTTTCACATTAAGTTTTATTCTTTTTATGGTGCTTTGGTTGTACTATGGTTGAAAGTGTTTTTGGATGGGTTTCTATAGTATTTCTATACAGGTTTTTATTTTCAGACATAAACTTTATTTTGGATGGATGCTTTTTTGTGAAGGAAAAATAGATGGTATTTTTTTTTCTTGATTTTTTAGTTTTCCTGGAGAGTTTATTTATCATTTTCTACTTTTTCGGATTTTGGATAGCTTCTTGGATTATTGGGCTTTTAGAAATAAATATTCATAATGTAAGTTTCAGTGTTTTTGGGACGGTTAAATGGTGTTGTTATTTATTGTGTTTTTTTCAGTAGTGTTCATCCTATTTAGTCTAGATATGGTAGGCTTGGGTTGTTACTAAAGACTCTTGCTCGAATGCTAGGATTCCATGCATTTTTTAAATTTGTTTGGTGACTTTTGTTTTGAGTTGGGTTAGGGATCGTTCCATTCTTAGCAACTAGTAGTGCTGTCTTTTTTGAGTATTTCTAGGAATTGGTAGAGAGTAGGGTGGCTTTTTTCAAGTACTCCTTGGAAGGAATTGTGCCACCTTTCCACTGCGTTATTTGTCTTTGCTTCTTGGGACATGGTGAAGTCATAAACATTCTAAGAAGGAATGTGATACTTGGGTTGACGTCTGTGGCTTAATCTTTGCAGGCAACTAACCCAAGAAGCCTCAAAATAATCAACTAGTGGAGCTAGTTTTGTTTCATATTGTTGGTGATAGGTGGATCCAAGTAGCATGTCATAATGTTAAGGGACTTCTGGTACAGGGACATATGCTAAAGCCATTAGCTTTTTTTATTTCATATACAAATTCTAGGTTAGTTGCATATTCTATGCTCAGGGTGGATTTTTGTAGGTGTCTCCATATGATCTGGTTAAAGTTATAGTATAACCTCTGAACTGTAGTGTGTGGGTAGATTTTAATTATGGTCAAAATAATTGCCTGTTTAAAATTGCTGATGATTTTTTGTGGGTCATACTTGTCAGTTTCTTGTTTTATATATGTTAGCATTCCATTGTAAGTTGAACTTTTTTAGGTAAAAGTGCACACATTAATGGGATGTCTGTATTTTAAATATTATGGTTATAGCTATTCCGTAAGCGGAAATAATCCCAAAGTGCACCATCTCTTATGTAGCCAATATAGTGCTCTCACAGTCCATACTCCAGTACTCATGGATATTTATGCATCACATATTTATTTGTAGATTCATTTTTGCAATCCTTTGAAGCATTGGACAATATTCCTCAAATATATATACATCTGTGATAGTTCAAAAACTTGATCATGTGAACCTAAATTTATTGATAATAGTTCATGAAACCAAATCATGTTTCAAATCAATTTGTCGAATTATAACCATTTGTTTATGTCCCCAATGTATTTCAGATCAAGATGGTCAGTGTGATATTAGCTGTAAAAAAACATAAATGCACATTTCATAAAGTTGTTGAATATATTGTTCATACAACTCACAGACTATGAAGTCTGTATAGTCTATACAGTCAAGGACATGAACATTAAAAATAATAAGACAAATAAATACAAAACCTCAACCTAAATTTATATTGGAAATTTCAATAGGTTCATAGAGTAGCACTGAAATTAATATTGAGTACATGAGTACTGGAGTATGAACTGTGAAAGCACTGTATTGGCTACATAAGAAACAGTGCACTTGTTGACTATTTCCTCTTATGGAATAAATATCACCAGATTAGTATTGTGTCCCAGGACAGAGTGCACACCATGGCAGTGCATCCATACTAGAATACAGAGACTTTTAATCTTCTGATAAAGTAAAAATTGCACTTTAGGAGCTCTTTTCTTTTGATATTGAACATGTATTGTGTATATTTGACTGAATGGTGTTGGGCACGACTTAAAAGTGCCATCCATCATCCATGTGTTACATTGAATTAAGGTCAACATATTGTTATTGGTAGCATACATTATTATTCGTTTATTGTTATTGTGGTTGCCATATAGTAAAAGGTGTCTTTAGTAAGGGGTATGTCTATAACTTCATATTTGTAGGTCTTAGTGGTGCTTACCTGGTTGTTCTAAGTCTTCTAGCAAATAATCTTTTTAGAGGTGGTATGTGCCAGGGATTAGGCCTGTGCTTGTTATGGAGCATTTGGTATATAACCTTATAGTATTGTTCCTGTTGGCTCTTGTGAACTTGTACTGGCCTACAGTAGCGGTCTGTGAAGGTAAGCTCAGTGGGGCGGAGTGGGGGCGGGGGAGTTAAAGTGATAAACAAAGGGATAGGTAATGTAAAATAAATAAAACCACTTACCTTGCGATCGCTGCATCACATTTGTATTTTTATGGTGATATTTGTGTATGTTGCTATTGTTTTTCTGGATGTAGTGCCATACAACTGGTTCAGATCCAATTATCATGATCTCACCTTAAGATCTGAGCAGTCAGATTAGAGATGATATCATCTCCAATTATGCAAAGGGCTAGTTAGTGTCAAGAACTTACTATGGCAGAGAAAAACCTCAGCATGACATAATTCAGTTCAAATTGTGGGCATGACCCAGACATATATTGTCTGTTTAGTCCCGGTGTTTGACCTTGACTAGTAGTTACACCAGTGTCAAGTCTACACTTGGAACACCTGGGATGCTTTTGTATTGAGGGTGCTTTCGTCACATGTTCTTGTTGAGGACATTGGCAGGCAGCCGTGCTTCTATTTGAATAGCAGTCAAATAAACTTAAATAGTGACCAAAGAACTGATAGCAAGCATTGGAAAGACATTCATGCATTCTGAATGTAGTCTACAAACTTTAAGAAGCAATGAAGCTTGGTTAAGACTTCTAAAAAACTTCTCATTCAAATTAATTTATGTTTGAACTACACAACTTAGTAGTTTGGTAAAACATACCTCATAAGAAAATTAGCACAAAGTTAGTGCTTATTATGTAAGATTTTGGTGGCATGGCAAGCATCACCATGACACGAAATATTTTTGCTTCGGGGTGAAAATGAAGCTAATGTTTATCACACTGCTCTATTTAAAGTTAGGAGAGTGGAACTGACATGGTTCTGAAGGTGGAGCCTAAACTACTGTTCCAATGTCCTTTTTTCCTGTTCAGGACCACCAGGAAAAGCTTGGCAGTTTCGAACAGGAATACAAATAAACTACCCCCACACACTGAGGAAAAATCCTCGCCATGTCAGGGACATTTCTTTGTTTTTCAAGAATAAACTCCCTGCCTGCCAAACATTAAATAAGTCCTATGTTCCTAAATACAAAGAGGCAGCCAATTTTCATGAGAATTAGTACAATCATTTTATCACCTGTGTGAGTGGAATATAATTGAGTGGTCAGGTATAAACACCTGATACTAATTGGACAAGCACATAATGTCCGAAGAGATTTCATACACATTGCCGGCCAACGGAGGACTGTAACAGAGCCCACACCAGCAGGTCCATACTATGCCTGGTGGAAATTTGAATTACACTGGCTTAATTTCTGGAATTTCGTGTTACTCTTTTCATGTTTTTGTGAAATTACATAATTATGCAATTTTGAGTAATTATGTGTCATTTGTGGTAACAATTTACCAGGAATGTGGCATTAACTGTAAAAATGTACCAAAAACACATGCGAACAATGGAATGTTAGCCAGGTGCTTTTGTTTTTTATACAATTTTTTAGCGCATAATGCCTTCTTGCGTCAAAAATTGAAATGGAGATGAATTTTGCTCTCAAATATATCACTAAATGACAGATTTGCATTTTGCATAATCATGCATAATTTTGTGTAATTTTGAGAAAATTTCATGTGATTACACAAAAACCAAATTAGGCGAATTTCGCACACCCCTGGTCCTTACTATCTATATATTTTGACCAATACTTGACTACTTAGCATTTAGGCTCATTGCTCTAAATGTCAGCCATAAAAACAATGATATATAGTGTGAAAACATAATCTTGTATTCCTATTGCTTTAATGCTAATGTTCCTCTGCACCTGTTTATCACAAAGTGCACTGATATATTTTATAATCAAACATGGATGTTATTTTTTTATCAATTTAAAGAGACTTTTAGTCTCAATATGCTTGCTAAGATTCATGACTCTAGTAGGCCTACAAGCCATTTTATTTGAGGTAGCACATTAGCACATTTCCTGCATCTTGTAGAAAAGCGCAACCTCACTTTCGATATAGGCAACCAGAAGCGTGATTTTAGGGAATTAATAAAGTCAGCACTATAAAATGTCCTGTATCTTATTTTCGCTGACATCTTGCATTTTCTCCATGAGATGATCCTGCCATCTGTTCATTTGATACATTTTGCTGACAGTAACACGTTTCTGTCACATTTATGCTACATAGACTTACTTGTATTGAGTGAAAAATGCATGAAAACCATTCATCAAGAGGATGACTGTAACCCAGTCATTCATGGCAGATCTCTGTTTCTGTCCTCTCTCTTTATGCTGCAGGTCTCCCCCTAAGGTCCATAGATCCCAGAATGGGTGACTTTCTGCTACAGTCAGCAAATACATTTGAGCCCACAATATAAAGAAATCATTAACATAAAAATGAGACTGCAGATCTAATCACAGATGCCAGCACAGTAGAAATCATAAATTGTTCATTTGTCTCTCATGTGAGATGATGTGGTGTAACAGCCAGAGCTGATGACTTTGGAACAGGGGAATCAGATTTGAGCTTTGGCATTGGGTCAACATCTTGTGATTCTGGGCAAATCACTTAATCTCTATGTGCCACAAATGAATGTGTCCTTGTGTAATGTAACTGGTGCTCATGTAAAGTGTTCCAATACCTTCAGGTCGAGTTTGTGCTGTATAAAACTACAAAACAAAAATGCCCCTTAGTTGTCATGCAGCTAAGTGCAACATCCCAAGACGAGACATGATAACATCTCTGGTCACTCAAGCAGGACACACAAAACTCTTGCTAGGGGAGCTTAAAACAAAGACAACCAAGCAAAGAAAAAACACCATTCATGGTATAGCTTCCTACCCCAGTGGGTAAGCGCATCTGCGCCCCACCTAGAGATAGTAAGCATTGTAAAAGCTACAATAATCAATGCAAACACATCTAAAGGTAAGGAAACACAGTCCTCGATGAACAGGAATATCTGTTACCAGTATAAGGTTTGCTTGAGACTGTTAAGTATAGGTAAAAAATAAACACTTGTTCTAGACATATGTTGCAGATAGTCGCATGGATAGTAATAGTATCTGTCTCCAATACATGTGTTGTGTTCTCGAGCTGTGAGCTCCAAAGGAAACCACTAGATTGTATGATATCAAGCCGTATGTTGGTGTAGCGGTAGTCAGAAATACAATGAACATTAAATGCCATAGTGCAGCACCTAATTCCATCATTGTTTATAGTTATTCATAGTTAATTAGAATTTAGTTTTCGTTGTTTTTACACAATTGCCCAGATAGGCTATTGTAAAAGGTTCTCTTTACCCACTGCAAATGAACACTGAGCGCATGCTGCATACACAGCCCTCTCCTGGTACAGAAGAGTGAGTCAATGTTAAATGTAATGAGAATAACCACATCGTTCCCAAACAGTTCAACAAATCTGGTATGTATATATTCAATCACCGTTCGTCTCGGAGATCCGCACCTTTGTGCGTGCAATGCCTGCATACCTGTATTGATGCTATAGAAAGTACAATTAGTATGGTCAATATTCACATATGCCCGTAGTTAGAAAATGGCCCAATGCGCAGTGTAGTTAGGCAAATTCACCGTGGTGGCCCAGGTCCATGTCACCATCATTCGTATCTCAGGGTGAAAAGACCGATCGGTGAAATAACGAGACATACAAACCCCCCCCGTATGAGGGATAATGTAGGACAAACAAACACCCAAACTTAGAACCTCTATTCATATTCATAATTGCGTGGGGAAAAGCCGAGGATATTCTGTGACTGTTACCTCAGTACTGGGTCCCTAAAACCTTCCCCCGCTCCTTACTTCATCAAAAAGCACGCCACGCCAGAGCACCTGCGTCCGTCCACTCCCAGCCGGTTGGTACACTGATGCTCTGGCGGAGGATGGTTCAAATACTCATCGGCGTGCACGTCGTTGATCAATTACCGACGATACAAGGGGGCGTGGCTATAATGTTGACGGCCTGCTACAGCGGGCATCCTAGACCCATGGGTGCAAGGGAAATGTAGTTCCAAGAGCTCAAAGACCGGACAGGGGTTCGAGACTCGCCTGGGCTATAAAATGTGTCAGTGTCCCCCCTGTCCCTTGTGAGGTGAAATTACGAAAATTAACAAGAGATAGTTCTCGCAGTATACTGTGTATACCGATTATTATTTATTATTTATTCCTGCAATCCGGTGTCCGTAAGCTGTTTTTACAGATAGACGGCGATCAAACGGAATGTATACTCACAGGAATAATGCTTCTTTTATCAGTGGCATCATGACTAACTGTGAAAATATTTTTTTATGTATTGGCACCGCCCGCATTCTAATAGCTAAGACCTGCTGGGTAAATAAAGGTTCTACGGGTAGATGTAGTCCCCTGTAGTTTGATAGGGAGAGGAAGAGAGAGGGTAAATGAACAGGGTCATAATCCCCTATAGATACATCATAGTTATCACAATGGACAAAGGGAGAGTAAGTAGTCAACAGCAATGCAATGCTCCAGTTCTTGTTGATCGTTGTTTTTAGTCGATTAGAGAAGGTGCTAAAGGTAGAGACACAGATGAGTCTGTCACATGTTTTCTTTTGTTTGGCATAAGCAGTTGCTGTCGATTGTTGTGCAATGCCTGCTTATTTGCTTTTTTTTATCAGTCTCATAGGATAATTCTTAGCCTTTAGTTTTTGAGTCAGTTTTTCAGCATGGGTATGATAGTCACTTTTCTCAGTGCAGTTCTGTGTGAGACGTAAGAATTGGCCCACCAGCAGGTTTTCTCGTAGGCCAGGGGATGATAACTTTCGAACCTCAATAGGCTATATAGGCTAATGTTCATCCAGGATAGAGATAAGAGTTTTGTCTAGTTGACGTTTTGACTCACTAAAAAGTAGGGCAGAGAGTTAATTTGCCTGTTGCAAAGAACGTGTGCCATGCAGATTACTAAGTGCATATAATGTAAATAGGTCAGTGGGTTACTGCTTTTAAAAGAGACATCCTTTTGTTACTTGCAATTTGTAAGGTAAAATCTTTATATAGAACAGTGAGCTATTAACTTTCATCATAGAACTGTATGTACCTTGCAAAGTATAGATTAGAGCATAGATTAATGTTGCAAAAAGGGTTAATTTGGGTGGAAATCAATTCTCATTATTAAAGAGAACCCCCATCTATGGTGTTCCTTTTTAGGTCTCGCCTAGCGATGCAGCGCCATGCGCTGCTCGCGTAGGCGAGATCTATTGTTGTCGGCTTGCTTAGCGATGCGGGACAGGATAGGTGCACGCGCTTAAAAGACATCAGCTGTGAACGCGTACGGTGGCGTTAACTGAAGTTGCAGGACAGGACATGTGCACGCGTATTATTGATGCCGCGTTAACACGCCTCCTGCTTGCCGCGTTAACACGCCTCTTGCTTTCTTGCTGTAATTTGTGCACGCGTTTAAAAGAGGCAGGACAGGAGATGGGCACGCGGATTAGTGGCGCCGTGTGAATACGCTTTTCGTTTCCTTGCTCAGTGCCTCAGAGAACATTCATATGTGCACGCGCTAGCTTATTTCTTTCGCATGCCTTTTGCATTTGGTTAACACTCGTTTTGCATTGTGCTTAAATAGCAAACATTAAACATTAATATATGCATACGCTAGCTTTTTTGTTTTATTACCACGTGTGCTTTTTCCATAAACAAACACAGGAGATATGCATGCAACAGTATAAATAATAACACTTGTGCGTGCGTACCGGTTGTGGTGCATGCATTAAAACGATGTTTTGGTTTTTTTTTTGTTTGCGCTTTGAAATATTAGTTTCTAGCTTAATTAATTTATTCTTTGCTGCTAGCTGATTGTGACAGTATAAATAATAGCGCTTGTGCGTGCGTACCGGTTGTGGCGCATGCATTACAACGATGTTTTGTTTTATTGTCTGCGCTTTCAAATGTTGTTTTCCGGCTTAATTAATGTATTCTTTGCTGCTGGCTCTTTGTGACAGTATGTTTTTTTGTCTGCGCTTTCAAATATTGTTTTCCGGCTTAATTAATGTATTCTTTGCTGCTGGCTGTTTGTGACAGTATGTTTTTTTGTCTGCGCTTTCAAATATTGCTTTCCGGCTTAATTAATGTATTCTTTGCTGCTGGCTCTTTGTGACAGTATAAATAATAGCACATGTGCGTGCGTACCGGCTGTGGCGCATGCATTAAAACGATGTTAGACGATGTGCATGCGTATTAGTGGCGTCGTGTGAATACGCTTTTCGCTTCCTTGCTCAGTGCAGCATAGAACATTAATATATGCACGCGCTACTTTATTTGTTTAACACGCCTTTTGCATTATGCTTAAACAGCAAACATTCATCTATACATACGGTAGCTTATGTACAGGTTTAGTTTAGCGTGTGCTTTTTCAATTAACAAACACAGCAGATATGCATGTAACATTCTAAACAATAGCACTTGTGCGTGCGTGCCGGTTGTGGTGCACGCATTGACATGTTTTTCTTTTGGGGTTGGAGCCTTTAAATATTCTTTTCCAGCATAATGAATGTGTTCTTTGCTGCTGGTTGTTTGTGATGTCATGCTTTTCTTACTAGGGCAGACATTGTGCGCAGTTATGCACGCGTATGGCGTCGTCAGCAGAACTCGGACAGGAGATGTGCACGCGTACGGCTCGTGGCACGTTAACACGCCTCCTCCTTGCTTGCTCACACGCATACAGCGGCGTTAGCCCAACTCAGAGGACAGGAGATGTGCACGCGTCCTGTGATACTTTTTTAAATACATATGTATGTGTCCGGCGCACGGGGTGATCACACGTCCTGCTCGCTCGCTGGCTCCCTGCCGCTCCTTGTGTATTATTGTACAGCTATACACTTGTTAAATTCTGAGTTTGTGCTTCTCTACACCAAGCACTCAAACTATACTGCTTACCAGTATGGATGACATGTCAGTCCTACACCTTGTAAGCCTCTGTCTTATGTAACATTTCCTATACACTGATTTACAGAGGTATGATTAATTGTCTCTGTGTAATGTGTGAGATGCGAAGTGCTCTGACACCCTACACTGGTAAGAGTGGCTATTAACTAATTAAATGCATCTGAGAGAGAGTGGGTATGGAGATCTGGGCACTGTTAAAGGGTGGTGGTGAGGGAATCTATGGTGGAAGTAGTCATTGGAGGGGCGCCAACAAACACTGTCGCACTGGACGCCACCAGCGCTAAAGCTGGCCCTGACTCAGGGTGTGATGTTAAGCAGTCCAAGGCCCACTCAGGAAGGTGGTATAGTTAGAGACTCACCACACAATAACTTAATGTCAATGCATGTTCTTTGAAAAAGAATAAGTATTTTACTCAAACACACATTATGCAATATTGTACAGATATTTAGGCAGTGGCAAATTATTCTGGGTAGTGCTTAAAAGCGTCAGCAGTTATGGGGGAGACAGCATATCTGGCTCAAGTGGGCCACAGATCTAGGGTATTTTTGATAAAGTAGATGTAATATCGCCTCTCCTTTGGTGGAGATCTCTTCCCTTCTCTTTCCAGGCTTCTACTGGGTTTACATTTACTCAGTTCTATGGCAGTAGAACACCTGCATTCTTTGCTGGGGCAGTGCAGCTCTAAATGGTGTACGCCACATGGCAGATGGAGCATGAGGAGCTGCGACTTTGACCTGGCCCTGCCATCTGGTGAGCATACAATGAATATGTTACCAGCACCATTACCAGTGAAGGAGGCAGTGCTTGAGTTGTGGTTCAACAGATCATGTGGCTTAGGTTCTTCCTCTGGCCAACACACAAAACCCACCACCCAAAGAACTAGGTGTCCAGCCTTGTTCATATTGCTGAGTACTTAGGTATCAGTGCAAATCTCTTGGTTAATGTCATAAATGTCATTCTCCAGCATTACTGGTTCTTTCGAGGGACAGTAGACTATGGGACAGTCCGCTTTAGCACTGCATAGCTTCTTTGAGCTCAGTTCTGCAATGGGACTAACTGGGTACAATTTCCTCACTAACCTTCATCCATGGGGGTACACATTTCCATTTGCACTGCAGGATCACCCCGGGATCCCTGGGCCTCACCCTAATGGAGGAGTACAGTTCATTCCCTGATGGAGCAGTGACTCATCCTGCCTCGGCTCCTTCAAGGCCCTGTCCTTCTCAGCAGCATCTTCCTCATACAAAGGCAGCTCAGTGCCTCTCATGAGCAGCTGGTCAGCTCTCTACCTTAAAGTAGAGACCAGGCAACCTATCCTGGCAGTCTTAGTCAGAGATCCCAGGCTTATGGTCCCGAATTTGGCAACTGGAGCTAACAGTGACTATCCCAATCCTGGAGCATACAGTTTTTGGGTCACTATTGCCGTTGAGACCCCAGATTTCATTACAAGACCGGAGGCTACCATTATGCATTATTCTTTTAATGCAACTTCAAGCACAGCCATTTTAAAGTTACATCATAAAGCAAAGCTCTAAAATGTACAAATGTATCGTTGGCAACAGCAACACACAGATCTGCCTCTTTTAAATGCGGCTTCAAGACAGATAAGTTGTGTTCTTCCTATGCTCTGTCATTGTACTGTTGTTTTCTTTTTTATCTGCTAACCTTCTTTGTATTCCTTCTTTGTATTATTCCCTTGTGACTGTTTTTTGCCTTCGTGTCTTTGCTTGTTGTCACTGTTTGGTTCCCTGATTTTGGTGACCATTTTCTTACCTTTTTACCCTCTTTTGGAATCGCCATGTCCATGCGCGACCCCACTCAGGCCCTCTGTGCCTCATGTTCCGTCCCGTGATCTGTGCCACTCACGGCCGGCTTCCGCATTTCACTTGCCTGCCCTCCGTGCCATAATGTAGCACTCAAGCGTTTCCCCACACCTTTTCAGTCTTGGCCTTACGGCCCATTACCATCGGCGCCCCTCCGATCTGTTACCCGCTCCTACCTGAGACGCCTCTCTCCTTTTCCCTTCCCGCCGTGCGGTCCGGGCCTAACGCTTCACTCGCGCATTTAGGACGCGGCGCGGCCGTGCCTCGAAGCTCCAATTTACGGAGTGCGGGCCGCGTCACGCCCCGTCGTGCCTTCGGTTTCCCCCTTGCTGGCGCTCATTACTAATAAAAAAATTTTTTTTAAAAGAGCAATGGAGGAAGTCAACCAAGAGCTCTCCTGCATTTGAGGAGAGGCCCTTAGCAACCACGCCTAAAACGATACGTATCTCAATGCTTAACCAGGCTTGACAAGGTTGCCTAGCAACGCGTACCTTCCACAGCTGATCGCCCGACGGTTGGCAGCTCGATAGGATTTTCCTCTCTCCTGGCTCTAATTTCGTAGTTTTTTTGACCTAATTAACAGTTTCCTGGCTCCATCCATTACCTATACTATTAATAGCCTATTTAGTGTCCCTTTGCTAAACTCTGCCCATCATGTCTGATGCCGAGTCCGATGACTGTCAGACCCACGTTCCCGCTCATAATACCAACGAGGAGGTCATTAAGAAAATAATACACAAGGAATTACATTCCTGCATGAGGGAGACCATAAGCAAAATTGTTGCCGGTAAGAGATCTCTTTCCGATCCCATTAACCCCTCTGCTCTCCACAGAGGGGACATTGATGACCTTAACAAAAGTGGGGGTAAAAAACTAAGGAAATGCAAAAATTTAGAAAATGTGAGCACTATGGGAGGTCAAAGCACCTCGAATGTATTGGTAGGTTTACGCACCTCAAGAGCTGAAGGAGAACTAAGCCTAGGCGTCCCAAAAAGACTACGTGCCCATAACGGCACATCTCACTTGGATGCCCTAAGCGGCTCACAATATCAAAGTGCTACTACAGATCCCCTCTTATCCAACGAAGGGGATACCTCTAATGAGTCTTTAGACAAATACAATTTTGATCTAGATCAAAGTGACAATGATATCGACCTCGACCTCTCAGAAGAGGAACTCCTCTCCTCCTCAAAGGAGATTATTTTTGACCCCCTTGGCGGGGAAATGTTCTCCCCTGACAATATACAGCACCCTAGGAGTTCCCAGTGGTGGCCACAAAAACACGTGGCCAAGTTTATTGAGAGGTGGGTCAAGAACCCTCTTGAAAGAGAGGCAAGGAACATCCTGAAGGCAGAATGCCCACGACCCGTTATTCAAGACAAATACTGCCTTACACCTAACTTGGATCCTGAACTCATCAAGTTCCTATTCAAACTGGGCAGGGATCCCAGGAAAGGTATGGAACGCTCCCTCAAAAGCTGTCAGGATTGCATGCTTGACATGCTCGGCCCATTATGCCGTATGATTGATTTAATTGAGGAGAGCTATATTAATGGTTCGCAACCCAACATTGACCTCTTGCGAGGATGGAGCCAGAGAACACTAATCCTCCTTGGTAACGGCAACGCTTCTCTAAATACCGAGAGAAGGAAAGTGGTTTTGTCCAAAATTGATCCCAAGCTCTGCGACATGGCAGAAAAGGAATCCTCATCCAACCCTAATGGCCTACTCTTTGGGGAAGATATGATTAAAGGTTTGGGAAAGTACGTGGCAACCTTTACGGCTCTGGACAAAGCGCAAGCTAACATGCGCCGAGTCTTCAACCCAAGTGTTTTTGCCAGGGCCGGCAGTAGGGGTCGTTCTGCCGGCCGCCTCTTCCAGAGACCCTTCTCAAGGCAAAGAGGTTTCGGTCGTCCATTCCAGCCTAACCCTTCATTCTACCCTCAACGAGGTTGATCCTCCCGCTCAAGAGGCTTCAGGGCCCAGAGGCACCAACCCCTCCAACACCTCAAGTAAGTACCCTTCCTCCTCATCCTTCCTCTTTAACACAGAGAGTAGGGGATCGCCTAAAACACTTCCTACACACTTGGAAACAAATTACACACAATTCTTGGATTTTAGAAACTGTCCAAGATTTCAGAATAGATTTCACGGAGCAACCCATTCAAGTTTCAACTCCGCAAGTGATAAACTTGACACTAGAGCAACAATCTATTGTGGCAGAAGAGGTAAATTCGATTTAATGAAGGGCGCGATCGTAGAAGTTCCTTGGGAACGCAATAACTTCTTGAGCAATATTTTCAAGTAAAAAAAAAGGACAACGGGTGGAGACCAGTAATAAACCTAAGAGAATTGAACAAATATCTCACCTACAATCACTTCAAGATGGAGGGTATCCATCTCCTCAGGGACATGCTCTTAGAAAAGACTGGCTAGTGAAACTAGACTTAAAAGATGCCTACTTCACGATTCCAATGGCAGAGGAGTCACAATCCTTCCTTCAATTTGCGTGGAACGACCACCTTCATCAGTTTCAAGCTCTTCCCTTCGGCCCCTTGGTGCTTCACCAAAGTAATGAAGGCCATTACCACGGTCCTGAGAGAAAGGGGTGTCCGCCTCATAATCTATTTAGACGACATACTTATCATGTCTCAAGACCATTCTCAAATTCTGAAAGACTTGAACACTACTGTGGATTTAATAGAGAGTACAGGTTTTATTATAGACAGGGAGAAATCCATCATGACTCCCTCGAGGTCTCTAGAGTTCCTGGGCTTCACGGTAGACACCGTGAAGTCTATGCTCTTACTTCCCGCGAAGAAGATATCCAAGATTCGGAAAGAGATACATCATGTTCTGAAACTAGATCTTGTAACCTTAAGGGAACTAGCCAGACTTCTGGGCCTCCTTTCATCATCTATCCAGGCTATCTTCCCGGGCCCTCTACATTATCGAGCCCTTCAAAGACTGAAGGGCAGGGCCCTCCGTTCTGGCCTTTGGTACGGAGACAAAATTCACCTAGACACAGAAGCCAAGACAGAACTGATTTGGTGGTTAGAAAATCTGGATGCATGGAACGGCAAAGCCATTTTTGGGACTTCCCCAGATTACGTGCTGGAATCAGATGCCAGCCTTCATGGCTGGGGTGCTTGTTTCCAGAATCTGAACACGGGAGGTTTATGGTCCTATCGGAGAGCTTGCACCACATAAACTTTCTGGAGTTAACTGCCGGGCTTTATTCCCTTATGAGTTTCAAACAATCTCTTCAAGGGAGGTCAGTCGTCCTCAAGATGGACAACATGTCAGCCGTTGCCTACATAAATCGTCTAGGGGCACGAGGTCACCAGACCTCTCCAACCTAGCCAAAAACTGTGGATGTTCTGCTTGGAACACCAAATTTCTTTAAGAGCAGAATACCTTCCGGGTCTAAAGAATGTTTGCGCGGATTGGAATTCAAGGTTCCTCGTAGATCACACCGATTGGAAATTAAACGCAAACGTATTCAAGAGTCTAGACTATCTTTGGGGTCCCCTAGAAGTAGACCTCTTCGCGAGCAGACTCACCTCTCAACTTCCCAGTTACTTCAGCTGGATACCAGACCCGGGAGCTCTGGCAGTGAACGCCTTCCTCCAACATTGGAAAGGATTTCGGGGATATGCTTTTCCCCCCATTGCAATGATCCAGCGCGTCCTTCAGCAGTTGAGGACAGAACAATCTTCAATAGTCCTAATAACTCCCTTTTGGCCGTCCCAAGTCTGGTTCCCAACGACCTTGGAATTAGCTTACGAAATACCCTTTCTGCTCCCAGCTTCACCAGGCCTCCTAAAAGACATAGACGGTTTGTATCACCTGCTTCTTCTGAACGGGACTTTGAACCTTCTTGCCTGGAAAGTGTCAGGCGAGCCAATTAAATCTCTGGGCTTTCGGCGCAGGTTTCCTCTCTCCTCCAAGAATCTTGGGCACCCGGTACACACTATAGATACAACGGCATCTGGAAAAGGTGGGTTTGTTGGTGCCTGGAAAGGAACCTGGATTCCGTGGAGGCTCCTATCGTGCACGTAGCTAATTTTCTTGTTGAACAGTTCGAAAGAGGTCTTTCCTATAGGTCAATAAACTGTTATAGATCAGCCATTTCTGCGGGTCACTCCCTTTTAAATGGTAGAACTATCGGGAAGAACCATATAATTTGCAGAATTATGAAGAGCATCAGGCTTAAAAGACCGCTCAAACCTAGATACGACACACTTTGGGACGTTAAATTGTTACTTGACCTATTTTGTAACTGGCCGAATAATAACTTATTAGATAATAAAAGACTCTCCATCAAACTAGCTTCTCTTCTATGTCTAATATCCTGCCGTAGAGTTTCGGACGTTAAAGCACTGGAAATTTCCAACAGATCTTATGACGCCTTCGGCGTCAGATTTGAAATCATCAAGAGAACTAAAACGATGTCTGATATGATTTTTTCTCCTAGGTTTGACACTTGTAAAAAATTATGTGTGGTGGATTGCATGAAGGAATATGATTCTAGGATGGACCTTCATCGCATTCCTGGTGTAAATCAACTCCTTATATCCTTTGTTAAGCCCTTCAAATCTGTCTCTTCTTCTTCCATACCTAGATGGGTTAACCTGGCTATGCAGTTGGCAGGCATTGATCTCAATAGGTTTCAGGCACACTCTTTAAGAGGGGCTATGGCTAGCCAGTCCTTTTGGAAAGGAGGTAAGTTGGATGACATTCTCAAAGCAGCAGACTGGTCAAGTTCCTATACCTTTGCAAAACATTACTGCAAACCTGTCGAACACATGTCTGATGTAGTTCTACTTGACTACCAACATGCGTAATGGTAGCCTCCGGTCTTGTAATGAAATTGTGATTCTCCTATTACCATGACCAGAGAATCTGGATTTCATTAAAGACACGGAGGCTAACATTTCCCTACCCTCCCTCCCGGGAGTGGATTTTAACATCTCTTTGACTTACTGCACTCTTCTTGTTCTAAGAACTTGTTAAGTGTAATGCTTTGATTTAAATAGAATATAACTCAGTTTTTCACTGTATTTTGCCTAATATGTGTATTATCAGTTACCACCGATTCTCTTTTTTTCCCCTTTACATAGGGTGTTAAATACAATTCCTAACATTTTGTCCTTTTTCAGATAATTTGACTTGATTGGCTCCTCATCACGATTCGTTGCAAGCAACTCTCGACATCTCGATTTCTTCTGCTTGGTGTCTCTCACTGTTTCAAGGAGAGGCCTTTCCCTTCATGATGCCATCTCTTGGACTTTGTTGCCTTTGGAAGAACTTTACCTTCTTTGCTCTCATTGCATTTAAAAGAGGCAGATCTGTGTGTTGCTGTTGCCAACATTACATTTGTACATTCTAGAGCTTTGCTTTATGATGTAACTTTAAAATGGCTGTGCTTGAAGTTGTATTAAAAGAATAATGCATAATGTTAGCCTCCGTGTCTTTAATGAAATCCAGATTCTCTGGTTATGGTAATAGGAGAATCGCAATTCCTGGAAGAGCAATCTTGCCGCAATAGCTGGAAGTTTCTGCCATATACTTATACTAGAATTGCAAATGGAAGTTGTGTATTCCAAACAGTCAGCTCTGAGACCTTTCCAATGGTTGTGGAATTTGTATTTCTCCAACACCACACTAACTGGGCTTTCAACATTTTGTTTTAACCTTTTAACTGATTCTGTGAACAAATCTATTCCATGATCTGCACTTACTCCACGTTTCTCCCACACCAGTAAATGATCAAAAACGTTATGCACTTCATACACAAATAACAAAATGATGAAGATGAGCTGCAATATCAGTCATTCTATGTGCAAAACTGTGCGAAATGTAACAAGGTGCCCACATGCCAAGGTAGTCCACATGCACCAAGCTGCAAAAAGAATTGACAGGACAACCTTGGCGACGGTTCTGGCCAATGTTTTAGAAAGGACAGCCAGCTTTGCAGCCTTTTTTCTAAATTAGGCGGACGGCATTTCCACCAGGGCGATGGAGTAGTTTACCCCATTGCCCTGGTGGAGAAACGGGCAGCCCATCGAAACATAAATCGGGCCCTAAGTTAGGTTTGTAGGAACATTATCAACACAAGAGCAAATAAAAAATGGAGATTAGGACACAATTTACACAGTTATAAACCTCTTGCAGGAATTTAAAAAAGCTAAGGTTGCAAGAATCAGAAGAAATACTATAAATTACAAATCCATAGTAAATTACCTTCTTTAAGCAATTCAAGAAAGAAACCTGAAATAATATGCTTCATAGAATTTGAAGGTCATGCCCTGTACTTTAAAGATGCAGCACCTGGACAATGGCTATGCACAGAGTGTTCTGGGGCATGGAGGTTGGGAGTTGTACTTTGGATGGTATGGCTGTGAGTCACAGGGTGTGGCTGAAGGCCTCACCCTGTACCCAGAGCTGTGGCATGCAGCCGAAATCCATGCACAGCAGGTTGCATGGGTATAGTATTCAGGTATAAGCCTGGACAAGCCCTGTGCCTAGGCCCTCCACAGCACATGGCCAAAACACTTGTGCATTGTATTCGGAAGGTGGGCATGGTAGTGGAGAAGAGGGTATAGTGCTTAAGGGACATGGAGTGTGTCTTGCTGATTAACAATTTACTTAGTTGAAATTAAATGAAAAATGAATTTATGCAGATTACTTGGAATATTTACTGTTATTGATTGTTCTAAAATCCTTGCTGTCCAGTAAGAAATTTTTTTTTAACCTCTGTCAACAACACATGACACCATGTAGAATCTCGCTAATAGTGATTTGCTCCATATTCGTATTGTTTTAGAGTGCACTGTAGACGCAGTTCTGAACTGTGAGCACCTATCAGCAGCAAAAACTGTGTATTAGTTCGAGCAAGACACAGACTTTTCAAATTCTGCTCTACATTTGATCGCTTACTGGAGGCAACGTATTTCTTAAATGGCTCGTTGCTGTAGGAGATTTACAAACAGAGGGAGAGAGTGTAGAAGCAGATGACAAATGTGCTACAACCTGTTGGAGAAACTTTATACTTTGACATCAGCACAAGGTTCACTGTAGAATCACTCTTATCCATCATGTTCTAATGGATTTGAGCTGCAATGATAGGTGCTATCTTCAGATGTGTTTTGATATCACTATCAATAATTGTGAATGTGTTTGAGTAAGCCGCCTCAGCATCATTGTGATATGAATTGTATCTGTTGCTAGAGTTTTTATAGCAGTTAAAACCTAAACCTTGCTGTGGTGGGATGGATACAAAGATGCAGTCCAAAATAGATGGCAAATTTGATAACACTTTATTTGAAATTGCTTTAATCTTGGCCAACATCATATGATAAGGAGCATAAACTAGCTGACAGTGACGTCTTACTTGCTATAATGGTAATAATGTGCACTGATCTTAATTGCTTTATATGACATTGAGTAATTCACAAACATTTCATCCGTATTCTCCTATGCAATTTATTGCTGACTGGAGGTTGTATAGTCATTCATTAGCGGTTCTATGCTGGAGTGATATATACTAAGTGAAAGAGATAGGGTTGTAACTGATAGCACATGTGCGATTTATCCTTTACTCCCTTCATCATTTGTCAACACTTTCTGTACCCTAGGAATATCAAACATACACCAAGAGACATCGTGTTCAACTATGAGTTGATATGAGTTTGAGTTCGAGTAATGCAACATTTTAAAATTTATTCTGTATGGCATGCAGTAGAATTTTATATATCTTTATCACTTTTCTTATACATGTATACCCTTTCTATGTAGTTATGCATCTATATATTTATTACTTTACTCTTAAAGAAAGAAAGCCCTTCAACTTCCTCCAATGTACTACTCTAGGTCTCATCCTATACCTCTCTCAATATATCCTCTACCTCCACTCTCTGACTCATCCCAAACCTCATTCTACTATTATGATCGCCCTAAGACCCTATCTTGACTCTTCCCTCTTCTATCCCTCCTGATTCACCCCAAACCTATTTCTACTACTATGATCTTCCAGATAACCCTTTCTACACTCTTCCCTCCTTTATCCCTCCTTGACTCACCCAAACCTCATTTTACTACTATGATCTCCAAACTAGCACTTCCTAGACTCTTCCCTCCTGTATCCCTCCTTTGACTCATCCCAAACCGTATCTAACTAATATGAACTCCCAAATAACACTATCTAGACTCTTCCCTCCTCTATCCCTCCTTTATCCTATTCAATCAAAGTAACAAACTCACTTGTCCACCTCCCAAATTAACAGCTTAAATTTCCCTATACTAAACCACCACTAATCCTTTGGGTTCCGGAGAAGCATGCTACTAGCTGAAAAGTGCTTTAACGCCTCGTCAGGTGTTATATAAATACCATTACAATTCATGACTTACTCGTGGAAGAAAATAGATAAAGGGCACGTCCACAATGGAAAACAACCTTTAAAACAACTTCTTTACCACACAAAGCCTCGACCACGTAGGTAAGTATTTGTGCCTTTACCATGCATGGTAAGTATAGTCAAGGTGAGTATGTATATCTATCTATCTATCTATATATATATATATATATATATATATATATATATATATATATATATATATATATACTATTATAATTTTTTCGGAGTTTTATATAGCGTGAACTTGACCCGAAGGTATCAGATATCAAAGCGCTTTACATGAGGACCAGTTGCATTACATAAGGACACATTAATTTTTGTTAGGCACGGGGAGATTAAGTGGTTTGCCCAGAATCACAGGATGTTGAGAGTCATTGCTGAGACTCGAACCCAGTTCCCCAGATTTGAGATCGACCGCCTTAGCCATTAGGCCACATCCTCCTATCTATCTATCTATCTATCTATCTATATACATGTGTGTATAAATATATATATATATATTGTGATCAAGGCATTGTGGATGCCGAAACGCGTAATGGCGATGGTGCAGGGTGTTTGTTTGGAATAAATCACACATTGCACCTCAAAGGGTCTGTTTTCGTCTGTCCAGGAGTGGATGTTGTGGGGCGAAGTCCAGGTACATATATATATATATATATATACATATATATATATATATATATATATATATATATATATATATTTATATATTTATATATATTACCTACTGATGGTCTCCAGTAGGTAGTTATAGTTAGGACCTAGTTTCCATAGCTAGAGCATTTTTTGGTTTGCCAATAACTTTGGCGCCGTTTGACGAATCGTCACGAAATTTTCAAAACAAATGGGTCAGTCACGCCAGCTGTCTTGAAAATTTCAGAGTGATCCGTAAAGCAGGGCCGAGAAAAAGGGGGGGCCCAAAATGCTTTTTCTCCATGTTAATTTTCATTGGAAACTTTAGACACGGCTACAGCCCGAATGCTGAATGGAATTACACCAAATTTGGCAAAAAGGTAGCTCTTGGCCCAGAAAGCACTCTTTTTTGTTAAATGGTGTAAATCCGTTCAGTAGTTCCTGAGAAATTTAACGATTTCTCAGATAAACAACTGGGGCCGTGATGGATCCGCAAACCCTCCCGATCTCGTGCCTGAGATCTGATTGGCTGCCAACACTTCAAATCAGGAAGTGTTGGCAGCCATCTTGTGACTCGGTTGAACCGAGTCACAAGCAAAAACGTTAAACAAAAAAGAAAAGGGGGCAGGGTAGAAACACCCTGACCCCCTAGGCCAGTTCAGGGGGTACCACATGGACCCCAGGGCCAAAAAAAGCATTTTTTTTAAAAGAATTTAGTCAGGAGTCACATTAGATGAATCCCGCTGAAAATTTTTGAAAAATTAAGCGCGGGTTGCCGCGCTTCGGTTAATAAAGCCCCTGGGTGGGGCCCCGTGTGGGCCCCCCGCAGCTACGGGGACCGCCACCTCCCCGGAGCTGAATCACTGAAATGCGGGGGGCCACGTAGCCCCCTCGCAGCCCCAGGGACAGCCACCTCCCTGGGGCTATATATAAATTAAAATGCATGGGGGGCTCTAGCCCCCCATGCAGCCTCGGGGGCCGCCACCTCCCCAGGGCTAATATACTGCAGTACGGGGGGGGTCATGTGGCCCCCCGCAGCCCCGGGGACTGCCACCTCCTTGGGGCTATATTTAAAAAAGATGCATGGGGGGCTCCAGGGAGCACCACCCACCCGAAGCTACTATACTTAAATGCGGGGGCGCCACGCGCCCCCCGCTGCCCCGAGCACCACCACCTCCCCGGGGCTATTTTTAAGATGGGAGGGAGGCCACCCGGCCCCCTCCTGGAGCTGTAAATGGTCCTGGAGACCGCCACTCCCCAGGGCCAGCTCCAGCAATGACCCGGGGTGCCCACCCCCAGACATTGCAGTTTGCTATGGGATGGCGGGAGCATCCCATAGCAAAGAAGTGTGCTTCGTTTTGAACAAGCGAGACCATTTTGCTCTCACTTGTTCAAAGCGGAGCACACTTTGCTTTTACATCCAGGTAGCTGCATGTCAGCAGCTCCCTGGGTGTAAAAAGCCATGCCACAAGAGCCGGCCGGGACCACGGGGGCCTTCAGGCTCCCCCCGCGGTCCCCAACAAGAGGCCATGCCCAGGGGATGCTGTGCTGGGGCCAAAATAGGCCCAGTAGGGGGGCCATTCAGCCCCCTCCCTTTTATTTAAAAAAAAGAAAAAATAAGAAATGGACGGGCCCCGGGGGATGGGGTCCCCAGGGCCAGAATCAGCCTGGGAAGGGGGGCCAGGCGCCCCCCCTTCCCTTTTTGTATGATAAATAAATAAAAGCTCTAGGGGATAGGATCCATGGGGCAGAAATCGGCCTCGGGAGGGGGGACGCGCAGCCCCCCTCCCGTTTTATTTTAATAAATTGTAAAAAAAATGAGTCAGGCCCTGAGGGATGGGGTCCCTTGGGCCAAAAGGGTCAAGGGAAGGGGGGTCACGCAGCCCCCCTTCCTTAAAAGAAAAAAAATTCAAAAGCCGGAAACTCACCAGAGGCCCTGCCGCCTTTCTCTACTACTCTGCAAATGCGCCTCCTGGCGCACTCTTCGTTGGGGGATGAAGTCCCCTTCGCTGCTGAGGGTCCTTAGGGGCCAACTAGCCCACCTGTTACCTCCTGTAAGCCTTACACAGTGGGATTGCTGAGAGGTGGTTGCAGGCCACACCTCTATCTCCACCACTCTGCAAACACTCCTCTCGGTGCACTGCTGGTGGAGGGATGAGGCTCCATTGCTTCCTGAGGGCCTCAGGACTGAAGTGGACTTCATCCCCCAAGCAGCAATGCACCAGGAGGGGCGTTTGCAGAGTGGTGGAGAAAGGGGGCATGGCCCCCAAGGACCCTCAAGAGCCAAGGGAACTTTATCCCCCAAATAGTAGTGCGCCAGGAGGCGTGTTTGCAGAGTGGAGGAGGAAGTACGTGGTCAATGAAAACCTCTCTGCAAACCCACTGTGTGGGACTTCCTGTAGGTAACAGAAGCGGTAGTTGGCCCCCAAAGACCCTCAATAGCCAAAGGCACTTCATCCCCCTAAAAGTACTGCGTCAGGAGGTGCGGTTGCACAGTGGTGGAGAAAGGGGGTGTGGCATGCTATCTGATCTCAGAAATCCTGCTGTATGGGACTTACTGGAGGTAATAGGAGGGGTTGCGTGCGTGGTCCATGGGGGTGGGGTGTCCCCGAGGGCGGGGGGGCCACCAGGTGTCGTTCCAGGCATCGGGGTTTGGGCCCATGATGAGTACCTCGGTTTTGTCCATGTTGAGTTGAAGGCAGCTGATACTTGTAGAGCGCATGGCTACCCGAAGGCGTCCCCGCACTAGCAGAGAGACAGGGCAGGTCACAATAGCTCAGTAGGTGGGGTTTTGGAAAAAACAAGTTTTCAAAAGTTTACGGAAGGGAAGGACATTGGGTTCTGAACGTAAATGGAGGGGAAGAGTGTTCCAGAGCTTGGCAGAAATGTAGTAGAAAGACCGGCCGCCACTTCTCATCCTATTGATTTTGGGGACCAAGGCTAGGTAGAGACTGGATGAGCGGAGGCATCTGTTTGGGCGGTGAGGGGAGATAACAGATTGGAGGATGGGGGGCCTTTCTTCCAGAAGGATTTATGAGCAATACATAGGGACTTAAATTTTATTCTGTCCGTGATCGGGAGCCAGTGCAAGATTTTCAAAGCAGGTCTTGCAGAGTGGTTGTTGGGGATCTTAAGAAGCATGCATGCTGCACAGTTCTGAATGACTTGCAGTTTGTTTGTGGTCGTCCTTGGACCTCCTAGATACAAAGCATTTCCATAGTTGAGGCGAGAGAGGATTAAGGCCTGGACCATGAGTCTCCTTGCTAAGAAGGGGAGGAGCGGAAGAACTTTGCGGAGCATCCGCAAGATGCCATAACAAGATGCGGCCAGTTTCGTTGCCTGATGATCAAATGTGAGTGACCGATCTAGCCACATACCGAGAATTTTGATCTGATTTTTGGGCGTGGGTGGGGAGCCAAAGCAACTTGGCCTTTCGGGCCAATATCAAAGATGGGTGAGTTGCCCAGCAACATGAGCTCCGTTTTATCTCCATTCAATTTAAGGAAGGAGAATTCCATCCATTTGGCAACTCTCTCCAGGCAGGGACCTAGACGGGGCGAGGTAGTTCCTGGGTGATTTAAGGCCACCACTAATTGGGTGTCATCGGCGTAGGTGACAATTTCTATCCCAAATGGGAGGACAATCTGTGCCAGTGGGCTCATATAGACATTGAACAGTGTCGGGCTCAGGGACAAGCCCTGAGGGACGCCGCAGCCAAGTGAGATCCGGTTTGAGGAGTTATCTCCTTCAAAGACTTGGAAGGTCCTGTCCTCGAGGAAGGACTGCAGCCAGGTGATAACACTGCCTGATAGTCCGACATTCCTCAGTGTGTGAAACAGGATGTTGTAATTAACAGTGTCGAAAGCGGCACTGAGGTCCAGAAGGATGATATCTGTCGATCCACCTTTGTCGATGATTTTGGCATTTTCAACCACTGCAAGTAACGCGGTTTCGGTCCCATGTTGGAGGCAGAACCCAGTTTGCGAGGGGTGAAGGATGTTGTGTGATTCGAGGAAGGTGGAGATAACTGAGTTCACATGCTTTTCTAGCATTTTACTGATCCCGGGAAGGAGGGAAATAGGGCGGTAATTTACAAGAATATCGGGGTTGAGACTGGGTTTCTTTAATAACGCCTTCACCATAGCGTGTTTCCACAGTGGGGGTACTAGTCGGTCAAGATGGATGAGTTAATCAACTTCAGTAACACCGGAAGAACTGCTTCCCCAGCCTTACTTAGGATTTGAGGAGGTGCCGGGTCACTAGGGTAGCTGGATTTTACTGAGGCACATATGTTCACTAGAGTGTCCATACCCATCAGGGAATTTCCTTGGGAGAGTGCTCACCGGGGACGGAATACTCTGTGAACAGCGGATTAACAGTGGAAGCGGGAGGGGGAAAGGAATTATAGATATCCTTGATTTTATTGGAAAAGAACTCTGCAAGTTCATCACACGGTGCGTATGAGCCGTCAGGGGGGGCTTCCCTGACCGGTAGTATTAAAAGATGCTTAGCGATCTTAAAAGTTTCGCATGGGGAGTTTGAAACAGAATTTATTCTTTCCTCATAGTATAGTGCTTGCGCCTCCTTCACTTTGAATTGGTAAATTTTTATAGCGTCCCTGTATTTCAGTTTACTTATTGCGTCGTAGTTTCTTCTCCATTTCCTCTCAAGTCTCTTGCAAGTTTGTTTGTACTCATGCAGCTTGGGGGAGTACCACGGAGAGGGGTTATTCCTAGTTTTTTTGTGAATGTGATTCCTAGGTATGACTAGATCTAGGGAGAGGTTGATCCAGTGGTTAAATTGGTAATTCGCGACAGTGGGGCAGAGATCTAAGGTAGGAATGGAATTTTTCAGACCTGAATTCCGTGAGTCCAGCGAAAGGTTGGACCAAGAGCGTTTCCAGATAGTGGTTGTGCCGGTGATAAGAGGGGGTTTCGGCAGATCCCAGGAGAAGGGGACCAGAAAGTGGTCTGACCATGGTACTGGGACTGGGTCTCCTACTGAGAGTTCCCTGCAGTTGGAGAAAATGGGGTCTAGGAGGTGCCCTTTTGCGTGGGTGGGGCCAGTGACATTTTGCTTCATTTGAAAAGCTAGGAGGTTCTGGTTTAGTTCAGTCACTACTGAGTCTGAGGGATCATCAAAATGCAAGTTGAGATCCCCTAGTACAGTGAAATTGGAGGGAGAGCTTGCCAAGTTGGCAACAACTTCTGGTAAGACTTTGAGCAGTTGTCCATGGGGTCCAGGGGAGCGGTATATGAGAATACCTGAAAAGGTATGGGTTGGGAAAGTGTGATGGAAAAAGAAAAGTTCTCACAGTCAGGTAGGATATTAGGGATGATGCGACATTTAAAACCTTCTTTAAAGATAACGGCAATGCCTCCTCCCCTCCCCTGTTCGCGGTCTCTCCTAAGGACATAGTATCCTGGTATGAGACATTCCACCAGTTCTGGTTCTGACTCAGCGTTGAGCCTGGTTTCCGTAAGAAACAGCACTTCGGGGCACCCCTCTTGGAGCAGGATAGCGATTTGCGTGCCGTGTTTAGGTAGAGATCTGTAGTTTATGGACAGCATTTTGTAAACAGAGGTAGTAGCAGGGGCGAGGCGGGGTTTAGGATTAGGAAGTGGTGCGTAAGAACAATTTGAACAGCCCAGAACATCCATAGATGGGCAAATGGAGTGTAAACAATTCTTGCTGGGGGAGACCCTCAATCTCCGGAGTAGTTCTAAGGAGTATGTAAGTTGATTTGTAGTAAAACCGGCAGGGGGGGTGGCCCCGGCAGGACGCGGACGGGCGCAGACGGGCTTGCCTTCGACACACCACCGGCGCGCCCTCTGCGTGCGTCCGCTGCGCGTCGGCGCCATCGCCTCTTATATAGTCTGAGCCCTAGTGGAAATTGAGGGAGACTAGAGCATCTCACCTCCAAGATGGCCGCCGTGTAGTGGCCCATCGGAAGTGGGTGAACGGCCCTCTTCCTGGGAAAAAGGAAAACCTCCCTCCACTCAAACACCAGCGTAGCTGCTGCAGTGGACCGGGGAGAAGGAAAGGCAGGAAGATGCAAAAGGCAGGTGAGCAAAGTGAAGTGCAAATAGGTAAAGAGTAAAACTATCCAAAGTAAAAACATCGTTACAAACAGTTAACACACAAGCTAGAATCACAGTTAAAACACAGGGAGAGGATGAGTTGGGTGTTGTCTGCGTACGATGTGATGTTGAGTCCGTGTGCTCTGACGATGGACGTGAGTGGGGCCATGTAGATGTTGAACAGGGTTGGGCTGATGGAGGATCCTTGTGGAACTCCGCAGGTGGTTGGAGTCGGTTCTGAGAGAAAAGGAGGGAGTCTGACTCGTTGCGTTCTGCCGGAGAGGAAAGAGAGGATCCAGTCGAGGACCTTGTTCCGGATTACCGCGTTGTGGAGTCTGCGGGCTAGGGTGCTGTGAGAGACAGTGTCAAAGGCCGCAGAGAGGTCTAGGAGGATGAGGGCCACAGTCTCTCCTCTGTCCAGAGGGCACGCATGTCGTCTGTTGCTGAGAGAAGTGTGGTTTCGGTGCTGTGGTTCTTCCTGAAGCCTGATTGGGAGGAGTCGAGGATGTTGTTTTCTTCGATGAAGGCGGCGAGTTGGCTGTTGTCGGCTTTTTCCATGACTTTGGTCGGATACGGTAGAAGGGAGATCGGTCTGAAATTCTTGAGGTCGGTAGGGTCCGCTGAAGGTTTTTTGAGGAGAGGTTTGATCTCGGCGTGTTTTCAGTCGTCAGGGAAGGAGGCGGTCTTGAAGGAGTGGTTGATGATACATTGAAGCTCGGGGGTGATGATGTCTGCAGCTTTAAAGTAGATGTGGTGGGGGCAGGGGTCCGTGTGGGCCCCGGAGTGGGTGGACTTCATTATTATCAGAGTCTTCGATGCTGAGGGCGGACCAGCTTTGCCTAGTGTCAGCAGGGTGCTGCTGGGAGCACTGGGGGGGGTTCCTCGTGGGGGTTGTTGTTGTCGAAGTTTTCATAGATGGTCTTGATTTTGTGATGATAGAAAGCGCTGAGTCTGTCGCCGAGGTCCTGGGAGGGAGTGATGTCTGTGGACTCGCTGTTGGGTTGGGCCAACACTTTGATGATGCCGAAGAGTTCCTTGCTGTTGTGTGCGTTGGTGGAGATTCTGTCCTGAAGTGCTTTCTTCCTGGAGAGTCTGATGAGCTTGTGGTGGGCAGCGGTAGCTGTTTTGAAGTTGTCAAGGTCTGTCGGGGTTTTGGAGTTCCTCCACAGTTTTTCAAGACGTCTGCATGTGCGTCTGGAGTCTCGGAGTTCGGTGGAAATCCATCTGGCTTTCTTGGCGTGGGGCTTGGAGGCTTTCTTGAGGGGGCCGATGGTGTTGGTGCAGTTGGAGATCCAGTTGTGTAGAGTGCAGGCGGCAGTGGTGGGGTCAGCGTCTGTGGTGGTGGGAGCGGAGCTGCCGAGGGCAGCGGCGAGCTGGTTATCGGAGATCTTGTTCCAATTTCTGCGCTGGAGCTGATGCGGGCGTCTGCGGGGGATGTTGGATTTGAAGGTGAAGTGAACACAGCGGTGGTCCGTCCATGGGAGTTCAGAGGTGTGGCTGAAGGTGATGGAGTTCCCTGCTGTGAAAACAGGATTGAGGATGTGCCCAGCTGTGTGCGTTGGTCCTGGTACTATCTGCTGGAGTCTTATGGTGTGGAGGTTGTCCAGGAGGGAGGCGGAGTTAGGGTCCTGGCGGTTGTCGAGGTGGAAGTTGAGGTCTCCTTGCAGTGTTTATATAAAAACATATTAAATAGATCGATTTATTTAGAGATACGATCGTATCTCTAAATAAATCAATGTATTTAAGTCTGTTTCAGGCTACCTGCCCAGCCTCCCTCAGAAGCAGGAGACGGAAGCCAGGCAGTAAATCAACATTCTGAACTGTAATGCAGGATGCAGGGCTTTTTGTTTTAAAGCCCTTCATTGCCATTGTGGTCTATGGTGGTATGCACTCTGTAGGCCAGTGACGCAATCAGCGTCACAGTTTCGGGCGTCAGAGCCTTCATCCCTGCGTGACTTCAGATGTCCGTCATTCAAAGGCATAGATCCCACCCTTTCATCATATGTGAGAGTGGATTCAAGCACGTCTGATCTGGTGCCTTGTTCTTGGTAATGGTAAGTGTTTGCATGCTAATGTTGTGTTATGTATATTGTGCTGAGTCACGCTAACCTCCCCCACTGTGACACCCCAGGCCCTTGTTGCAGATTGCTAGCTCCGTTAGAAGTGGAGCTGCTGTATTTGTTCCCCCGTGAAATGGATCCAAATAATGATCAGGGTTCTTGTTCCCTTGCAAAGTTGATCCAAATTACCCAGTCAAGCAAGGAGATTAATATGTGCTTACAGTGGACAGTTCTCTGATGTATGACATTAAAACTGGCCATGTCTTCATGCCCCTAAGTTAACACTGATGGCAAAAACATGGATTGACTTGCAAACAATAAATGTTAAAAACGTTAAGGGAATGCATTTCAGTGATTTAGTGCCTCTCTTATTTCACATGCTTTACTTAATCTTGCATTCCCCAAGAGTAAGCTATTTTATAATGTTGTTGTTTATCTGTATTTTGTTCTGTGCATACTTTGAGGCTTAAGCCATGCCATGTGTTTATGAGGGGCTTTGATTGAGCCCGCCGGCGCTAAGGCTGAAGCCAAACAAAGTGCTTGTCAGTGGGATGGCCTCTCTACAGAGCACGCAGAACAATGTTTATGTATTCCATTTGCAACTGAAATTCTGTGGATATGTGTGTGAAGGGGGTACACAGATGTCAAAATATTTGTAAGACAAAAGTAAGAGAAATTAAAGTGCTTAAATTTGAGGGAGTGCAGTGCACGTTTGGGGGCAGTGAAGTGACAGAGATGCGAGGAAGTGCATTCGGGGAAGAGTGAAAAGAGGATGCTGAAGAGAAAAGACAGGTGGTTGAAGATGTGCAGATGGACAAGATATGCAGAGAAAAAGAGGATACATGTCTAACATAAAGCACATATAACTGAAGGCCAAAACTCCTTCCACAGGCCTCAATGCTATTTAATTCACAGACTCAGTTTCAGAATCGAAACATTTCCAATGTTAATTATTTATAACAAATCGTTGTTACTCATTTATCTTAAACAACTAATTCCCATTGACAAAGCCAATCATACTGACAGGTTTTAGGTGTATGTCAGTTGTTGTGTTATTTATCTGAATGCAATTACATCTCAGAGAGAAACCAAAATACCGGTCAGGTGGCACACTATGGGAATCACAGAAATTTACATGACATGTTCCTTTATAGATAGTCCCCACTTTTTTCATCCCACTTAAAGACATGTCTGCACATATTTCTATATCACTGGTTGCAGCCAGCAGCTGTGGCTGCTTCTCGAAGTCTGGTTAGAGCATTTTTTTCCAAAGTTAATGCTGCTTGCGGTGTAAGACACTAGGAAAGCATACATTTTAAAGGGCTAAAGTTGTCATGCTGTACAATTTACACATTACAGTTACTGTTGAACATATTAATGCAGGAAGATATGGGGCAGTTTTTAATGTGTTTAATATTTCAAGACTATACGTTACCACTGCTTTATAAGCCTTGCTTTATCGCTACATTCATTTGTTTTAAAATGCACCATTTGCCAACCTTTTTTTTCTTTCTTTCTTGGGAGAGGGACTCACCCTGGACCCCAGGTTTGTCCATTGTACTTGTTCACATCGCTCGCTATATAAATGTCATGCCCAAGTTTACGTCTCACCACTTTCAAATGTCACCAGCCACCACTGAAATAGAATGAAAAAAACCTTAGAAATTTGAGATGTCATCAGTGATGCCATCAGTGATGTCACCGACCATGTCATGAGTGATGTAATATGTGAGGTCATAAGCAGTGAATTGCGGGGGTGCGAGCTATAGTTAACTCAGGTAACTATGACGGCTGAATTTCTCTGGTTTTGTATGAGTAAAATCTGATCCTAACTATAATGTCCCATTAACCTTTGTTTTTAGTGAATTTCTAAGGTTTTTTAAAATTCTATACATATATATATATATATAGTTCACACTGCCACTAGGTAATCGTATTTTCCACAGAAGACAGCACTCACGGGAGAGTTACAAATTTTATTCACAGGAACTCGGGCGCACAGACGCGTTTCGGCAACCACCTTTGTCGATGTTTGCAAACATCAACAAAGGCGGTTGCCGAAACGCATCTCTGCGCCCCGAGTTCCTGTGAATAAAATTTGGAACTCTCCCCGTGAGTGCTGTCTTCTGTGGAAAGGTACGATTACCTAGTGGCAGTGTGAGCCGTATACGACAGGCGGGAGCACCTCGCCGTGACAGGCACCTTTCGAGAGTGTGCCAGGCTGGTGCACAGGGAGCAGCGATATATATATATATATATATATATATATATATATATATATATAACCTCAAATTTGAAGGAACCACCAGTGAGACAAGTGTGGAATTGTTCGATATCAAGGTGATAGTAGTAGGTAACAAATTGTTATCTAAACTCCATCGTAACAGCACGGCAGGTAATATGCTGCTGCATGCCCAGAGCAGCCATCCCAAGAGCTTGATAAATGGCATCCCCTATGGAGAATTCCTGCAGGGTTGCAGGAATTGCAACTCTGACACCACTTTTCAAGAGGAATGCATTGTGATGACCAAGAAATTCAGGCAACAGGGATATAGTAAGTCTGTCTTACAAACTCCCCTTGATAAAGCACGCAATACCTGCAGAGTTATTCGCCTACCTTCCAAACTGGCCCCAGTTCAGAGACTCCTACAGTGGCAAGGTTTATCACCACCTTTAGCAATATAGCAAGAGAGGTAAGGAACTCTTTGAACAACAGTGGAATATTGTGAGAACGGAAAGTACCCTTTCTGAATTCCTTGAGAATCGTTTAAATATTGTAATTCTCACCTGAGGTTTTTCCGCAGGCGTGAGATGCAAGTTCCGAAGTAAAGTCCTAACTTCCCTCACCCACCAAGAATGCCCAAAAATGTCAAAGCAAGAAATGTTGAAATGGGGCAAGAGGGGAAACAAGGGAAGAGAATAGACAAATGTTCCACGGCGCACTCAGGAATGAATGGTAAGGTTCAGACTCTTGCCATGAGAATCCTGCATGTAAAGAAAAGAATAAGAGTGTTAGTGTATACATATAGTTCCAATCTAATAATACATGCTCTTATTCTTAACTACCTGTGTAATTCCCCTCTTCCACGTAAGATACAGTATTGGTAAATGCAGGATCAGATTCCAATCTATGTGATAAAAGAAGAAAAATTAGGTGAGGATAGTAGTCAGAGTAGAGGACATATAACAGTAGTGGGAAGCATCTATGAACTGTCCTAACATCGATAAAGCAGGAGGTCAGTGGAAGCCCAAAAACTTATATCCAAAAATAGGCGAAGAGGAACACATTCCCACTTGGAATTGTTTCTTCAAACCAAAAATAAAGAAATCACACAAAAATATGTAGGGCTTTAAATATGGATTGGTTCCTTAACTTTCAGTAATAGCTAGTCCGGTGTTTGTATTTTACATTACATCCACAGAAAAGCTAAACAGCTGCAACAGGAACGCACACAGAAAATGGGATCTCCAAGCACTGTGGATTAACTCTCAGATAAGTGAACACAGTTATAATGTTAAACAGTATTTTTCCCCTCTGAGCAACATGCACAAGGATATTGAGAAACATCTCACATGTCTATCTGATTTTTATGTATACATTCTTGTGTGCCCCTGTGAGAAACTTTATGTAGGGAGCACTGCATAGTCTGTGAAGAAATGTGTGTTGGAACATATGAGAGCCATCAAGAACAAGGACAAAGAGTACCCGGTAGCACATCACTTTGAGGAAAACAAAAGGGTAACAGGGATCTATTATGATTTTTGCTCCAGACTGAGTACCCAAATCCTTGAGAGGGGGAGACAGAACACGTAAGATCAGATAAGTTGATTCCAAGTTTATCTTGGAATTGGATACCAAAGTCCCAGTGGCCTCAACTCTGATGAATAGCTGTATATTCACCTAGGTGACCACACATAATATCCCTCCTCTGTAATATCTGGGGAGGGTAGGTTGAATGACGTAGAATAGTTTATTTTCTTAAGAATAGTTCAGTGTGTCTTTAATAATGTATGTCAACATTAGATAATGTTGAATGACTTTAAAATGTATGTTTTGTTTTGTGTTTGTGTTTATACAAGGTCGGGCCCTCCTTCCTGGAATTATTGGCCAGCTACGTGTGCGCTGCATGTGGTTGCCCGTGGGGCTGGACTCGTTTCTTCTGCTAGCTCCTTTGAGTCCAAGGAATGGATTACATAAAAGAGCTGAGATATCTCCTTTTATTCTATTTTCTCTTTAAATCTATCATAGTTTCTTCTTCTTTTTTGTAGGATACCATGTACTTTGGCTCCCAGATAGGTCCACTAACATGCTCAGAAATGGCCAACTGCTCAGGACTACACAACGCATGTAATAAGAAGTGCCCACTTGGGGGGGGCGCTAGAGGGCGCACTGCGGAATGGCTGCACCTTAGTGCTGCTCCGCTTGCCAGAACAACAATCCGGCAATAATAAGCTTCATTGGCCGTATTGACACTTGGGAACGGGTGTTACATGCATCGGAATATGCCAGCAATACGATGAACTGCCAAAGCGCCTGCAAATGGTAGTAGCGGCGGAGTAAACAGCCGAAAATGCAGGAGCGCGCCTGATGCACTACAAGTGGAGACAAGATGGCGGCGAAGCCGTGAAATAGCGGACCGATCAAGACGATCGAAACGTACATCTGGCAGAGACGCTGCGCCTGTGTCCACATTGAGACAACTGAAGGGTGAGTGCATATCCCCCCTACTTTGTGATGGCGGCACTACTCAAAAGCGTGCATAGACTCCTTGTGGCGCCGTGGGCTGAGCGGGCACGACCACAGAATGGCGGAGACACACTGCGCCCATAGCGGGTGACCGGAAAAGCCACCGCACCCTTGCTGTCAAGACTTGCCGCGCTGGGATTAGAAGCGCATAATGTGTGACATCGGAATCTGAAACTCCGATCGTAAATGCACCATATTTCCCTCAAAAGGTATGCCCCGGTTTAAATGCGACGTGCGCGGTCTAGTGTTCCGGTGGGGTGCCAATGAGAAAATGGCGGACTACTGGTGCAGCGCTCGACCCACACAGCAACTGCATGTACCACGAGGCGCACATACTGAATAAGGTGGATGAAAGGGGAAATGCCGGAGTGAGAACCACTAGATAATTCTGACCATAAATCAACTGGCAAGTAGTAGAGAAGCACAGTGAAGAAACGAAAATCAAAATGGCGCCTGATGAATCTGCAGGTAATTGACTGACTTCCACTGCCAAATCTGCCTAGTGAAACCGGATCATAGAGCTGGCGTGAGGTTTTAGCAAATCCTGGGGATACACTTTCAGCGGTGACACCTACTGAGTTGGTGTTAAATTAGCAGCAGCCAGACAAATCGCCACTGGGCACAGTATATATCAGTGCATACTGAGTGCCGGAAGTAACTGAAGGCTTCCCCCCCCTGCAGGACTAAATGTGCTGGGATTACGATACACTCACAGATGGATAGCTCGAAAGACACGCACTAGTGATACTGAACATTGCTTGGTGACCTCACATCACAAAGATACACCTGTGGGCGGTGGACCTGAATATACAAAGAACAGCAATCCTGAGCTTAACGCCTATACCTCCTCAATCATGGGAAAACCAGACAAACAACAGCCAAAGCTGACCTTCGAAGGGAGGCGAGGAACTAAACCTACGTCGACTCACTCTGATACTGAGTTGGAAACATCCTCCAAAGATATGTCCATGGAAAATGCACTACAGGCCATACAACAAAGTCTACTAAATATAGATGGCAAGATCAATAACCTGACACTCCGCGTGGACAGTATGGCGGCAAAGCTGGACAAACAAGGAGAGAGGCTGGATGTTGCGGAACAGAGGCTGTCTACGGTAGAGGACGAGTCAGATGTGACGACAAAGAAATGCGCAGCCATGGAAAAAGCCCTGGAGAGCATCAGAAACAAGAACGAAGATTTGGAGGCTAGGTCTCGCCGCAATAATTTACGCATTCTGGGAGTCGCGGAGAGCACAAATAGTGGATGGATGGAACAATACGTGGAAAATATGCTAAAAGATATTTTTGGGCCGGAACAGTTTTCACCTGTGTTCATAATCGAACGTGCTCACAGAACATTAGCAACCAGACCTCCGCCAGGTGCACCACCAAGACCCATTATAGCAAGGCTTCTGAATTATAGAGATCGCGATGTGGTCCTGAGGCTTGCGCGCGACCGACGGTCCGTTCAATATCAAGGCAACGATATCGCCTTCTACCCGGATTTTACGGCTGCAGTTCAGAGTGCACGACGAGAATACCAAGCGGTCAAGAGAAAGCTGCGAGAGATGGAAATAGAATACGCAATGTTGTATCCGGCACGTCTGAGGGTAACACATGATGGGCACGCGAAGATTTTTCTCACACCGAAGGCAGCACAGGACTACCTGAAGGGGATAACCCCAAGAAGAAGGTCAACATCACGTACACAATCCTCTCAACCGGCAACGGAATATGGGTCCTGAACAATAGACTATTCTCAAACTACGATAAAATATACAATCCGCCAAACGCTGAGTGTGGGGTAAGAAACCGATTGACCCGAGAAACCCCTTTTGAGGTAAGAGCAATGTCTAAAAACATTATAAGCAACACTGGACTTATATCTTGACCATTGCAGCAAGGGATTATGAAGTAAAGCTGGAGCCCCAGCTTTAAAACTATAAGGGCGGCATAAGTCAGGATAACTGAACTATAAAACGATGCTATAAGATGTGGCTGAGGAAAAAGCTGGTGCTAAACGGCAGGTCACATACAACAGGGATCGGAGGAACTGCTCAGGGACACTAGTTGTATATGCAATATCCATTGGGATGTTAAAAGAACACTGAGGCGTTTAATATTTTAAAAATGGGCAATACAATTTGGCAAAGGCCATAATGTTGATATATAATCTGGCCACATTCGCATCGCGGATGTTTTAGTGAGCACCTAGTAGCCCTCCACGAGGGTGTCCCCCGACAAAGTTGTACTGATTGTTATTGGTTCTATTTGGGTATGTCTTTGGCATGTTTGGGATGCTGGAGTGGGTGGGGGTTCGGGATTGTTATTGTTTACCAGGCAAACCACGATATGGCTTAATATCACAAAGAATGTACCTTACAAATAATAGTACAGGTGGATGTATGACTTCACTAATAGCACATAGATACACTCAGATACATGTCTATCAATAAGAGGTTAAACCACATTAGACTTCTCACCTGGAACATACGAGGATTAAACAATCCGAAGAAAATTAGGCAGATGTTTGCTTACTTTGACAGGCACCAGGTGGATATAGCCTTGATTCAGGAGTCTCACCTCTCAAAAATCGGGAACTGTAGAATTGGTAGTAGGTGGGCGGAAGAAGTACGTGCATCATCCTACTCCACATATTCACGGGGAGTATTGCTACTAGTTAAGAAGGGAGTTCAATTTCGCATAGATAGGACGATTACTGATGACATGGGCAGGTACATAATTGTAGTGGGTCATATGCGAGGGCACCGAATGGGCCTCGTTAACGTTTGTGGTCCGAACATAGATGACCCTGAATTTTTCCGGACTCTCTGGAGAGAACTACGGGAACTCCCTGATATAGAACTAGTTTGGGGAGGGGACCTCAATGTGTCGCTAAATGCCAGTCTAGATAGGTCGGCTGGCACGACGGAACCACACAAGCAGGCAGTCAAAGCATTGCAGGATGGCATGACCGAATTCCGCATAATAGATATATGGCGGGAACGTCACCCACATAACTTGGAAAGTACACATACTTCAGCGGTGCACAATAGCTGGTCCCGCATTGATTATTGGTTGATGACAGAACTAGCCAGCACATGGGTACAAAGCGTCACTCATTTACCAAAAACACTATCGGACCACAATCCAGTATTACTTACCCTCGATTTACCAGATTATATACCACCGCCCCATTTGTGGCGATTTAACTCTAAGGCACTGTTAGATCCCCTATATAACCACGCAATTAGAGAAGCTATAACAGATTATTTTACTATAAATGTTTCATCAGTGAATGATGCAGGCCTGCTGTGGGAGGCCTTTAAGGCAACCATACGCGGTATATGCATTGGCACACAAGTGGGGATTCTACGAGACATAAGAGGACAACTTTCTAGATGCGAACAGCAATTGGCGGCGCTGGAAAGGGAATATGAAAGGGCACCTACACCCGGTATTCTAGCCGATATTAGAGACAGACTGTCCGAATACCAAAAATATGCTGACAGTGAATTGAAGTATGTATCACAGCGATACGTGGCCAGAGCCTACGGAGAAGGAGGGAGAGCAGGCCGTATGCTGGCACGAAAAATTGGCATAGATCGCCCTCGCATACAGTAGTTCAAGTTAAAGATGTAAATGGCACCCTATGCACCAGCACACCTGCCATTCTGGAAGCATTTAAGAACACGTACGGTGAATTATATACCACTAAGGACTCAGCTAACACTACTGAGATACTAGAGTACCTGGAAGATATAGCTATAGTGTGGTTATCTGATGCACACAGGGAGATCCTGGCACAACCCATTGAGAAAGAAGAGATACGAGTGGCAATTAAGGCACTGCCGAATGGAAAGGCTCCGGGGCCGGATGGCTTCACGGCCGAATTTTATAAAGAATACTTTGAACTCCTTTGCCCATACCTGGCAAGCATGTATGAGGAGGCATTTGAGAAAGAAATACTCCCCCTACCCTACGTGAGGCAATGCTGATAGCACTTTTGAAACCAGGTAAAGAACCTAATGAGTGTGGGTCATATCGCCCACTCTCATTAATAAATACTGACGCTAAAATATTGGCGAAAATACTGGCCCAAAGATTACAGCCACTAATGACAACTATAGTACTGCCGGATCAATCAGGTTTTATCCCAACAAGATCTACTTCGCACAACCTGCGCACACTATTTGCCCTCTCACATCAGCTCAATCCGGAGTTAGAGGCAGCGGCGGTGTTACTGGACGCCGCCAAAGCCTTTGATTCGATTGAATGGAGGTATCTATTCGCAGTATTGTCTAAAATGGGCATGCCCCCGGTTATCCTAAAGTGGATAAAACTTTTATATACAAAACCAGTGGCGTGCGTTAGAGTAAACGGCCATGTATCGAATCCAATACAAATCTCCCGGGGCACGAGGCAGGGCTGCCCGTTATCTCCTCTACTATTCGCAATAGCGCTGGAGCCACTAGCGTGTAAGATCCGACAGGGCCATCAACGCACGGCACTGCAGTTCCCACAGAGACCACTCAGCATATCGCTATATGCGGATGATATGGCGCTGTATATCAGAGAACCTAGAGAAAACTTATCCCCCTTATACGGGAATATATTAAATTTGGCAGGCAGTCAGGGCTTCAGATAAATTGGAGCAAATCCATTATTGTCCCACTGACAGACGTTACTGTACCCCATGCAGTGGAATACCCACTGGAATGGCAAACGGACCCTGTTAAATATCTAGGGATTTATTATCACCGAGACCCACCAACTGTGATTCGGGATAATTATGGTGTGGTGTTAACAAAATTGGAGGAACAAATTGAGAGATGGCTGAGGCTGCCACTATCGCTGGCCGACAGAATAGCTATAGTCAAAATGGTGATTCTACCTAAAATGTTATATTTGTTTAATAATATCCCCATCACACCACCTGCATCCGTGTTTGGAAAGTTGAGAGCGCTGGTTGTGCGGTCGGTGTGGGCTGGAAAACAAGCACGAATTGAAATGCGAGCTCTGACTCTTCCGTTCTCTAGGGGCAGTTTTGCGGCGCCGGATTTCCTGTTATACTATTTATGCGCACAAGCGCAATATGCGCACTATTGGTTTCACCCGACGCCCTATATGGCGCATGTAGCGGTGGAGGATGGAGATGCTCACCCGGTGCCATTAAGTAGCATTATTACACACAGGCGACCACATATAGACAGAACTGAAATTAACACAATACGCACCACCAATTCTGCGTGGCACTGTATGGGGAGATTGACAAGTAAGCTTCCCTATATGCGCCGGCCTTACCGCTGGAACATCACCAGGCTATGTCAGTAACGCAAGAGGAGGCAAGCATGAATGTGCTACGAAGTGCAGGAATAGTTACGATGGGTGATTTATACATTAATAGCACTTTCTTGGAGTGTACTGGCCTCAATTATATTAGCAATCAGACACTACTATTTAAGTTGGCTATACATAGACTAAGAGGTGCAGCCCGGAAACTATACCCAACATTTCCCACTGAGCCGCCAACATTAGCGGCGTTACAAATGGTTATTGAAAACCCGAGTTGCACAAAACTGGTATCTAGGCTCTATAAGGCAATGCAAGACGATATTGCTGGAACTGCAATGAAAGCCAAAGAGCGATGGAATGCATGCCTGGAAACACCAATGGAAGACGCAGACTGGACAGCCTGCTGTGTGTTAACTGGTATGTTGACTCTGAATGGCAACCTCAGAATAATACATTATAAATACTTGCACCAGGCATACCACACACCACTCAAATTATACAAATACGGCTTGCGGGAGGATGCACGATGTAAAAGATGTGGGACTGACGATGCAGACTTTCTGCATTTAGCATGGCGATGTAATAAAGTGGGAACCTACTGGGGAGATGTCATAAGATTGTTAGGCGAAATGCTGTCATGTACGATAGAATGCACAGTGCAAATATGTCTATTAGGTATTGTGAAAGACTTACGTGCAATGGCGAGAAAATTTTGTACTATTGCACTGCTACTGGCGAAGAGAAGAGTATCTCTCAGCTGGGATAGTAGAGTGTCCCCGGACAGTAGCCTGTGGTTGAAAGATATGATATATAGCAAGGACACCTTAAAAACCTATGAGGAAGAACTTCCATCTGGCTCGAGGCCAAGAGACTACTGGATGCCACTCACGGAGTATCTGCGTACGCACCCTAATGTTCTGCAAGTAAAAGTTGCTTAGCTTTTATATTATCACTGTACGACTGTAATATGTGTGACAGTAATGTACGTTCTTAATCGATAACAATAATGATGTATTATGATGTAATCTGAAGGTAATGCCTGGATGTTTTGTTGTATGGTTGTAATTCCATGTTGAATGGAACTAATGAAAACTTCAATAAAAAAAAATAAAAAAAGAAGTGCCCACTTGGCCTAAATTAATGTTTCAAGGATCATTTTTTATGATCTCTTTCTACTCCAGAGAATAGCGATCTGGCTCTTACATGGTACAAGTTTATGATCTACACAGGACAATAAATATGTGACACTATGGACAGAATTGCCCACATGGGAATAATTGGCTGAAACATGATAACTAAGTTTTTTTTGCTGAGTGCAGTTACAACAATTGAGACTGACGATGACTCAATTAGTATGGTACATGAACCGAATGATGACATTATAAGTGATTGGACTTTGTACATAATGATCTCTTCCAGTCCCAGATGTGTATGATGTGGCTATTATACAGTACATTTTGGACCATCTCTGGGTTTCCTACATGTTATAGAGGGAACACATTAAAATATGATGATCTACATACGTCTTGTTTATACATATACAGCTATTTCAAGTGCAATAAGAATATACATAATCCAACGTATTTGGAGAAACCATATCTTTTGTTCGGCATGCAAACAAGCAATCTGTATCATGATGATTGGTTATGATGTCATTTGAGATGTCATCAGCGATGTCACTGACCATGGCATGAGTGATGTAATATGTGACGTCATCAGCAGTGCATTGCGGGGGCGCGAGTTATAGTTAGCTCAACTAACTATAACGGCTGAATTTCTCTGGTTTTGTATGAGTGAAATGTCCAACTAACTATAACATCCCTGAAACCTGTGGTTTTTTCAATGAATTTCTAAGGTTTTGTAAATGCTAATTTCCAACTATAACGTCCCTGAAACCTATGGTTTTTTCAGTGAATTTCTAAGGTTTTTTAAATGCTAATTCCTAACTGTAACGTCCCTGAAACCTCTGTTTTTTTCAGTGAATTTCTAAGGTTTTTTGAATGCTAATTTCTAAATATGCCTACATAGGTAGGACATGTGCAGAAAGATTAAGAAAGGCGCAGAAAGAAGCAAGAGAAATGCAGAGCGAGCCAACAGAGGTGCAGAAAGAGGCCTACTTTGACTGTACCTTACAACAGACAAAGTAGCCTAATCACTAATCCTTCTCCCAAAATGTCTTAAACCTCACTTTTCTCTTGAAGGCTCACTATTAACCGACTGCTCAGAATGTTAGGCCTACCTACCAAATATAAAAACAGCAATCCTAAGCATATCACTGTTGTAAGTCTGACCAAGTTTGTGAAGATATGCATGCTTGTCTCTGCTTTTACTGAGTGACATGTTACATAAAAATAAACATAGAAATACTTGAATACCTGTGTTTCAAACAGCATACTCTGTAAATATGTGTACAAAAAGGTGTATGTATTTCTTTCTGCCCATAATACAGGCCACATGGGTATTCAATAGTATATTTGAGGAGCTCTATAACACCTATATATATAAGACTTGTCTGCCTGTGCAACTGAATGACAGAGCAGAACTGAGAACATTTAACCACCTATAGAAGAAGCTACCCAATTTTTAAGCTACCATCTTCAGATGCATAACACGTGAGAATACATATACAAGTAGACATATACCTCAGTCACAAGAGCACGCACACCTTTCAACTTGACAGCTTGCACTTCCCATTTGAGTACAGAAAGAGGCGAGAGAAGTACAGAAAGAAGCAAGAGATGTGCAGAAAGAAGCAACAGAGATGCAGAAAGGGGGAAGTGGGGTGGAGAAAGAGGCAGGAGGGATGCAGAAAGAAGCAAGAGAGTTGCAGAAAGAAACAAAAGAAGTGCAGAAAGATGCAAGAGGGGAGCAGAAAGAGGGAAAAGGGGTGCAGAAAGAGGCACAAGGGTAGCAGAAAAAAGGGACAGAGGTGCAGAAAGAAGCTAGAGAAGTGCAGAAAGAAGCAACAGAGGTGCAGAAAGTGGGATGAGGGGAGGAAAAAGAGGCAAGAGAAGTGCAGAAAGAAGCAACAGAGATGACAAACGGGGAACAGGGGTGGAGAAAGTGGCAAGAGGGGTGCAAAAAGAAGCAAGAGAGGTGCAGAAAGAAACAAAAGAAGAGTAGAAAGAAGGAACAGAAGTGCAGAAAGAGGCAAGAGGGGTGCAGAAAGAGGGAAGAGGGGTGCAGAAAGAAGCACAAGTAGTGCATAAAGAAGCAAGAGAGGTGCAGAAAGAAGCAAGAGTAGTGCATAAAGAAGCAAGAGAGGTGCAGAAAGAGGCAAGAGGGGTGCAAAAAGAGGGAAGAGGGGTGCAGAAGGAGGCACGAGGGGTGCAGAAAGAAGCAAAAGATGTGCAGCAAAAACAAAAGAAGTGCAAAAAGAAGGAACAGAGGTGCACAAAGAGGCAACAGGGGTGCCGAAAGAGGTAAGAGGGGTGGAGAAAGAGGCAAGGGGGTGCAGAAAGAAGCAAGAGAGCTGCAGGAAGAAACAAAAGAAGTACAGAAAGAAGGAACAGAGGTGCAGAAAGAGGCAAGAGGGATGCAGAAAGAGGCATAAGGGGTGCAGATAGAATTGAGAGATGCAGAAAGAAACAAAAGTGCAGAAAGAAGGAACAGAGGTACAGAAAGAGGCAAGAGGGATGCAGAAAGAGGCATAAGGGGTGCAGATAGAATTGAGAGATGCAGAAAGAAACAAAAGTACAGAAAGAAGGAACAGAGGTGCAGAAAGAGGCAAGAGGGGTGCACAAAGAAACAAAAGAAGGGCAGAAAGAAGCAACAGAGATGCAGAAAGGGGGAAGTGGGGTGGAGAAAGAGGCAAGAGAGATACAGAAAGAAACAAGAGAGGTGCAGAAAGAAACAAAAGAAGTACAGAAAGAAGGAACAGAGGTGCAGAAAGAGGCAAGAGGGGTGCAGAAAGAGGGGTGTGAAAGAGGCATGAGGGGTACAGAAAGAAGCAAGAGAGTTGCAGAAAGAAACAAAAGAAGTGCAGAAAGAAGGAACAGAGGTGCAGAAAGAGGCAAGAGGGGTGCAGAAAGAGGGAAAAGGGATGCAGAAAGAGGCACAAGGGTTACAGAAAGAAGGGACAGAGGTGCAGAAAGAAGCTAGAGAAGTGCAGAAAGAAGCAACAGAGGTGCAGAAAGAGGGATGAGGGGTGGAGAAAGAGGCAATAGAAGTGCAGAAAGAAGCGACAGAGATGCAAAAAGGGGGAACAGGGGTAGAGAAAGTGGCAAGAGGGGTGCAGAAAGAAGCAATAAAGGTGCAGAAAGAAACAAAGGAAGAGCAGAAAGAAGGAACAGAGGTGCAGAAAGAGGCAAGAGGGGTGCAAAAAGAGAGAAGAGGGGTGCAGAAAGAGGCACGAGGGGTGCAGAAAGAAGCAAGAGATGTGCAGAAAGAAACAAAAGAAGTGCAGAAAGAAGGAACAGAGGTGCAGAAAGAGGCAACAGGGGTGAAGAAAGAGGGAAGAGGGATGGAGAAAGAGGCAAGGGGGTGCAGAAAGAAGGAACAGAGATGCAGAAAGAGGCAATAGGGGTACAGAAAGAGGCAAAAGGGGTGCAGAAAGAAGCGAGAGGTGCAGAAAGAAACAAAAGAAGTGCCGAAAGAAGGAAGAGAGGTGCAGAAAGAGGCAAGAGGGGTGCAGAAAGAGGCAACAGGAGTGCAGAAAGAGGCAAAAGGGGTGCAGAAAGAAACAAAAGAAGTGCAGAAAGATGCAAGAGGGGAGCAGAAAAAGGCAAGAGGGGTGCAGAAAGAAGCACAAGGGTTGCAGAAAGAAGGACAGAGGTGCAGAAAGAAGCTAGAGAAGTGCAGAAAGAAGCAACAGAGGTGCAGAAAGCGGGATGAGGGGAGGAAAAAGAGGCAAGAGAAGTGCATAAAGAAGCAACAGAGATGCAAAAACGGGGAACAGGGGTGGAGAAAGTGGCAAGAGGGGTGCAAAAAGAAGCAAGAGAGGTGCAGAAAGAAACAAAAGAAGAGCAGAAAGAAGGAACAGAAGTGCCAAAAGAGGCAAGAGGGGTGCAGAAAGAGGGAAGAGGGGTGCAGAAAGAAGCACAAGTAGTGCAGAAAGAAGCAAGAGAGGTGCAGAAAGAAGCAAGAGTAGTACAGAAAGAAGCAACAGAGGTGCAGAAAGAGGCAAGAGGGTTGCAAAAAGAGGGAAGAGGGGTACAGAAGGAGGCACGAGGGGTGCAGAAAGAAGCAAAAGATGTGCAGCAAGCAACAAAAGAAGTGCAGAAAGAAGGAACAGAGGTGCAGAAAGAGGCAACAGGGGCGAGGAAAGAGGGAAGAGGGGTGGAGAAAGAGGCAAGGGGGTGCAGAAAGAAGCAAGAGAGCTGCAGAAAGAAACAAAGAAGTACAGAAAGAAGGAACAGAGGTGCAGAAAGAGGCAAGAGGGATGCAGAAAGAGGCATAAGGGGTGCAGAAATAATTGAGAGATGCAGAAATAAACAAAAGAAGTGCAGAAAGAAGGAACAGAGGTGCAGAAAGAGGCAAGCGGGGTGCACAAAGAAACAAAAGAAGTGCAGAAAAAAGCAACAGAGGTGCAGAGAAGCAATAGGAGTGCAGAAAGAGGGAAGAGGGGTGCAGAAAGAGACACGAGGGGTGCAGAAAGAAGCAAGAGAGGTGCAGAAAGAAAGACGTAAGAGAAGAAGTAAGAGAAGTGCATAGAGAAGCAACAGAGATGCAGAAAGGGGGAAGTGGGGTGGAGAAAGAGGCAAGAGAGATACAGAAAGAAACAAGAGAGGTGCAGAAAGAAACAAAAGAAGTACAGAAAGAAGGAACAGAGGTTTAGAAAGAGGCAAGAGGGGTGCAGAAAGAGGGGTGTGAAAGAGGCATGAGGGGTGCAGAAAGAAGCAAGAGAGTTGCAGAAAGAAACAAAAGAAGTGCAGAAAGAAGGAACAGAGGTGCAGAAAGAAGCTAGAGAAGTGCAGAAAGAAGCAACAGAGGTGCAGACAAAGGGATGAGGGGTGGAGAAAGAGGCAAGAGAAGTGCAGAAAGATGCAACAGAGATGCAGAAAGGGGGAACAGGGGTGGAGAAAGTGGCAAGAGGGGTGCAGAAAGAAGCAAGAAAGGTGCAGAAAGAAACAAAGGAAGAGCAGAAAGAAGGAACAGAGGTGCAGAAAGAGGCAAGAGGGGTGAAGAAAGAGGGAAGAGGGGTGTTGAAAGAAGCACGAGTGGTGCAGAAAGAAGCAAAGAGGTACAGAAAGAAGCACGAGTAGTGCAGAAAGAAGCAACAGAGGTGCAGAAAGAGGCAAGAGGGGTGCAAAAAGAGAGAAGAGGGGTTCAGAAAGAGGCACGAGGGGTGCAGAAAGAAGCAAGAGATGTGCAGAAAGAAACAAAAGAAGTGCAGAAAGAAGGAACAGAGGTGCAGAAAGAGGCAACAGGGGTGAAGACAGAGGGAAGAGGGATGGAGAAAGAGGCAAGGGGGTGCAGAAAGAAGCAAGAGAGCTGCAGAAAGAAACAAAAGAAGTGCAGAAAGAAGGAACAGAGGTGCAGAAAGGCAATAGGGGTACAGAAAGCGGCAAAAGGGGTGCAGAAAGAAGCAAGAGGTGCAGAAAGAAACAAAAGAAGTGCAGAAAGAAGGAAGAGAGGTGCAGAAAGAGGCAAGAGGGGTGCAGAACAAAACAAAAGAAGTGCAGAAAGAAGCAACAGAGGTGCAGAAAGAGGCAAGAGGAGTGCAGAAAGAGGCAAGAGGAGTGCAGAAAGAGGCAAAAGGGGTGCAGAAAGATGCGGCAAGGTACAGAAAGAAACAAAAGAAGTGCAGAAAAAAAGAACAGAGGTGCAGAAAGAGGCAAGAGGGGTGCAGAACGAAACAAAAGAAGTGCATAAAGAAGCAACAAAGATGCAGAAAGGGGGAAGTGAGGTGGAGGAAGAGGCAAGAGGGATACAGAAAGAAACAAGAGGTGCAGAAAGAAACAAAAGAAGTGCAGAAAGAAGGAACAGAGGTGCAGAAAGAGGCAAGAGGGGAGCAGAAAGAGGGAAAGGAGTGCAGAAAGAGGCACAAGGGTTGCAGAAAGAAGGGACAGGGGTGCAGAGAGAAGCAAGAGAAGTGCAGAAAGAAGTAACAGAGGTCCAGAAGGAGGGATGAGTGATGGAAAAAGAGGCAAAAGAAGTGCAGAAAGAAGCAACAGAGATGCAAAAACGGGGAACAGGGGTAGAGAAAGTGGCAAGAGGGGTGCCCAAAAGAAGCAAGAGAGGTGCAGAAAGAAGCAAAAGAAGAGCAGAAAGAAGGAACAGATGTGCAGAGAGAGGCAAGAGGAATGCAGAAAGGGGGAAGAGAGGTGCAGAAAGAAGCAAGAGTAGTGCAGAAAGAAGCAACAGAGGTGAAGAAAGAGGCAAGAGTAGGCAAGAAGGGTGCAAAAAGAGTGATGGGTGCAGAAAGAGGCACGAGGGGTGCAGAAAGAAGCAAAATCTGTGCAGCAAGAAACAAAAGAAGTGCAGAAAGAAGGAACAGAGGTGCACACAGAGGCAACAGGGGTGAAGAAAGAGGGAAGAGAGGCGGAGAAAGAGGCAAGGCGGTGCAGAAAGAAGCAAGAGAGCAGCAGAAAGAAACAAAAGAAGTACAGAAAGAAGGAACAGAGGTGCTGAAAGAGGCAAGAGGGATGCAGAAAGAGGCATAAGGGGTGCAGAAAGAAGTGAGAGGTGCAGAAAGAAACATAAGAAGTGTAGAAAGAAGGAACCAAGGTGCAGAAAGAGGCAAGAGGGGTGCAGAAAGAAACAAAAGAAGTGCAGAAAGAAGCAACAGAGATGCAGAAAGAGGCAATAGTAGTGCAGAAAGAGGGAAGGGGGTGCAGAAAGAGGGACGAGGGGTCCAGAAAGAAGCAAGAGAGGTGCAGAAAGAAGCAAGAGAAGTGCATAGAGACGCAACAGAGATGCAGAAAGGGAGAAGAGGGGTGGAGAAAGAGGCAAGAGAGATACAGAAAGAAACAAGCGAGGTGCAGAAAGAAACAAAAGAAGTACAGAAAGAAGGAACAGAGGTGCAGAAAGAGGCAAGAGGGGTGCAGAAAGAGGGGTGTTAAAGAAGCACGAGGGGTACAGAAGGAAGCAAGAGAGTTGCAGAAAGAAACAAAAGAAGTGCAGAAAGAAGGAACAGAGGTGCAGAAAGAGGTAAGAGGGGTGCAGAAAGAGGGAAAAGGGGTGCAGAAAGAGGCACGAGGGGTACAGAAAGAAGCAAGAGAGGTGCAGAAAGAAACAAAAGAATTGCAGAAAGAAGAAACAGAGGTGGAAAAACAGGCAAGAGGGGTGCTGTAAGAGGGAAAAGAGGTGCAGAAAGAGGCACGAGGGGTGCAGAAAAAAGCAAGAGAGGTGCAGAAAGAAGCTATAGGAGTGCTGAAAGAAGGAAGAGGGTTGCAGAAAGAGGCACGAGGGATGCAGAAAGAAGCAAGAGAGGTGCAGAAAGAAACAAAAGAATTGCAGAAAGAAGAAACAGAGGTGCAGAAAGAGGCAAGAGGGGTGCTGAAAAAGGCAAGAGGGGTGCTGAAAGAGGGGTGTGAAAGAAGCACGAGGGGTACAGAAGGAAGCAAGAGAGTTGCAGAAAGAAACAAAAGAAGTGCAGAAAGAAGGAACAGAGGTGCAGAAAGAGGTAAGAGGGGTGCAGAAAGAGGGAAAAGGGGTGCAGAAAGAGACACGAGGGGTACAGAAAGAAGCAAGAGAGGTGCAGAAAGAAGCTATAGGAGTGCTCAAAGAAGGAAGTGGGGTGCAGAAAGAGGCACGAGGGATGCAGAAAGAAGCAAGAGAGGTGCAGAAAGAAACAAAAGGATTGCAGAAAGAAGAAACAGAGGTGCAGAAAGAGGCAAGAGGGGTGCTGAAAGAGGGAAAAGAGGTGCAGAAAGAGGCACGAGGGGTGCAGAAAGAAGCAAGAGAGGTGCAGAAAGAAGCAAGAGAAGTGCATAAAGAAGCAACAGAGATGCAGAAAGGGGCAAGTAGAGTGGACAAAGAGAGCTACAGAAAGAAACAAGAGAGGTGCAGAAAGAAACAAAAGAAGTGCAGAAAGAAGGAACAGAGTTGCAGAAAGAGACAGGAGGGGTGCAGAAAGAAGCAAGAGAGGTGCAGAAAGAAACAAAAGAAGAGCAGAAAGAAGGAACAGAGGTGCAGAAACAGGCAAGAGGGGTGCGGAAAGAGGGAAGAGGGGTGCATAAAGAAGCAAGAGAGCAGCAGAAAGAAACAAAAGAAGTACAGAAAGAAGGAACAGAGGGGCTGAAAGAGGCAAGAGGGGTGCAGAAAGAAACAAAAGAAGTGCAGAAAGAAGCAAATGAGGTGCAGAAAGAGGCAATAGGAGTGCAGAAAGAGGGAATAAGGGTGAAGAAAGAGGCACAAGGGGTGCAGAAAGAAGCAAGAGAGGTACAGAAAAAAGCAAGAGAAGTCCATAAAGAAGCAACAGAGATGCAGAAAGGGGGAAATGGGGTGGAGAAAGAGAGATACACAAAGAAACAAGAGAGGTGCAGAAAGAAACAAAAGAAGTGCAGAAAGAAGGAACAAAGGTGCAGAAAGAGGCAAGAGGGGTGCAGAAAGAGGGAAAAGGGGTTCAAAAAGAGGCACAAGGGTTTCAGAAAGAAGGGACAGAGGTGCAGAAAGAAGCAAGAGAAGGGTAGAAAGAAGCAACAGAGGTGCATAAAGAGGGATGAGGGGTGGAGAAAAAGGCAAGAGAAGTGCAGAAAGAAGCAACAGAGATACAAAAAGGGGGAACAGGGGTGGATAAAGTGGCAAGAGGGGTACAGAAAGAAGAAAGAGAGGTGCAGAAAGAGGCAAGAGGGGTGCAGAAAGAGGCACGAGGGGTGCAGAAAGAAGCAAAGAGGTGCAGAAAGAAGCAAGAGTAGTGCAGACAGAAGCAGCAGAGGTGCAGAAAGAGGCAAGAGGGGTGCAAAAAGAGGAAAGAGGGGTGGAGAAAGAGGTAAGGGGGTGCAGAAAGAAGCAAGAGAGTTGCAGAAAGAAACAAAAGAAGTGCAGAAAGAAGGAACAGAGGTGCAGAAAGAGGCAAGAGGGGTGCAGAAAGAGGCAAGAGGGGTGCAGAAAGAGGCAAAAGGGGTCAGAAAGAAGCAAGAGGTGCAGAAAGAAACAAAAGAGGTGCAGAAAGAAGGAACAGAGGTATAGAAAGAGGCAAGGGGGTGCAGAACAAAACAAAAGAAGTGCAGAAAGAAGCAACAGAGGTGCAGAAAGAGGCAAGTGGCGTGCAGAAAGAGGGGTGCAGAAAGTGGCACGAGGGGTGCAGAAAGAAGCAAGAGAGGTGCAGAAAGAAGCAAGAGAAGTGCATAAAGAAGCAACAGAGATGCAGAAAGGGGGAAGTGGGGTGGAGAAAGAGGCAAGAGGGATACAGAAAGAATCAATAGAGGTGCAGAAAAAAACAAAAGAAGTGTAGAAAGAAGGACCAGAGGTGCAGAAAGAGGCACGAGGGGTACAGAAAGAGGGAAGAGGGGTGTGAAAGAGGCACGAGGGGAGCAGAAAGAAGCAAGATGGGTGCAGAAAGAAGCAAGAGAGTTACAGAAAGAAACAAAAGAAGTGCAGAAAGAACGAACAGAGGTGCAGAAAGAGTGAAGAGAGGTGCAGAAAGAGGGAAGAGGGGTGCAGAAAGAGGCACAAGGATTGCAGAAAGAAGGGGCAGAAGTGCAGAAAGAAGCAAGAGAAGTGCAGAAAGAAGCAACAGAGGTGTAGAAAGAGGGATGAGGGGTGGAGAAAGAGGCAAGAGAAGTGCAGAAAGAAGCAACAGAGATGCAAAAAGGGATAACAGTGGTAGAGAAAGTGGCAAGACAGGTACAGAAAGAAGCAAGAGAGGTGCAGAAAGAAACCAAAGAAGAGCAGAAAGAAGGAACAGAGGTGGAAAAAGAGGCAAGAGGGGTGCAGAAAGAAGGAAGAGGGGTGCAGAAAAAAGCACGAGTGGTGCAGAAAGAAGCAACAGAGGTGCAGAAAGAGGCACAAGGGGTGCAGAAAAAAGCAAGAGATATGCAGAAAGAAACAAAAGAAGTGCAGAAAGAAGAAACAGAGGTGCATGAAGAGGCAACAGGGGTGAAGAAAGAGGGAAGGTGGTGGAGAAAGAGGCAAGGGGGTCAGAAAGAAGCAAGAGAGCTGCAGAAAGAAACAAAAAAAGTACAGAAAGAAGGAACAGAGGTGCAGAAAGAGGCAAGAGGGGTGCAAAAAGAGGGAAGAGGGGTGCAGAAAGAGGTACGAGTGGTGCAGAAAGAAGCAAGAGATGTGCTGAAAGAAACAAAAGAAGTGCAGAAAGAAGGAACAGAGGTGCAGAGAGAGGCAAGAGGGGGGGGAAGAAAGAGGGAAGAGGGGTGGAGAAAGAGGCAAGGGGTGCAGAAAGATGCAAGAGAGCTGCAGAAAGAAACAAAAGAAGTACAGAAAGAAGGAACAGAGGTTGAGACTTTGGCAAGAGGGCTACAGAATGAAACAAAAGAACTGCAGAAAGAAGCAACAGCTGTGCAGAAAGAGGCAAGAGGAGTGCAGAAAGAGGGAAGAGGGGTGCAGAAAGAGACACAAGGGGTACAGAAAGAAGCAAGAGAGGTGCAGAAAGAAGCAAGAGAAGTGCATAAAGAAGCAAAAGAGATGCAGAAAGGGGGAAGTGGGGTGGAGAAAGAGGCAAGAGGGATACAGAAAGAAACAAAAGAAGTGCAGAAAGAAACAAAAGAAGTGCAGAAAGAAGGAACAGAGGTGCAGGAAGAGGCAAGAGGGGTGCAGAAAGAGGGATGAGGGGTGTGAAAGAGGCATAAGGGGTGCAGAAAGAAGCAAGAGGGGTGCAGAAAAAAGCAAGAGAGTTACAGAAAGAAACAAAAGAAGTGCAGAAAGAAGGAACAGAGGTGCAGAAAGAGGCAAGAGGGGTGCAGAAAGAGAGAAGAGGGGTGCAGAAAGAGGCACAATGATTGCAGAATGAAGGGACAGAGGTGCAGAAAAAAGCAAGAGAAGTGCAGAAAGAAGCAACAGAGGTGCAGAAAGAGGGATGAGGGGTGGAGAAAGAGGCAAGAGAAGTGTAGAAAGAAGCAACAGAGATGCAAAAATGGGGAACAGGTGTGGAGAAAGTGGCAAGAGGGGTGTAGAAAGAAGCAAGAGAGGTGCAGAAAGAAACAAAAGAAGAGAAGAAAGAAGGAACAGAGGTGCAAATACAGGCAAGAGGGGGGTAGAAAGAGGGAAGAGGGGTGCAGAAAGAAGCACGAGTGGTGCAGAAAGAAGCAAAGAGGTGCAGAAAGAAGCAAGAGAAGTGCATAAAGAAGCAACAGAGATGCAGAAAGGGGCAAGTAGAGTGGACAAAGAGAGCTACAGAAAGAAACAAGAGAGGTGCAGAAAGAAACAAAAGAAGTACAGAAAGAAGGAACAGAGTTGCAGAAAGAGGCAATAGGGGTGCAGAAAGAAGCAAGAGAGGTGCAGAAAGAAACAAATGAAGAGCAGAAAGAAGGAACAGAGGTGCAGAAAGAGGCAAGAGGGGTGCAGAAAGAGGCAAGAGGGGTGCATAAAGAAGCAAGAGAGCAGCAGAAAAAAACAAAAGAAGTACAGAAAGAAAGAACAGAGGGGCTGAAAGAGGCAAGAGGGGTGCAGAAAGAAACAAAAGAAGTGCAGAAAGAAGCAAATGAGGTGCAGAAAGAGGCAATAGGAGTGCAGAAAGAGGGAATAGGGGTGAAGAAAGAGGCACAAGGGGTGCAGAAAGAAGCAAGAGAGGTACAGAAAAAAGCAAGAGAAGTCCATAAAGAAGCAACAGAGATGCAGAAAGGGGGAAATGGGGTGGAGAAAGAGAGATACAGAAAGAAACAATAGAGGTGCAGAAAGAAACAAAAGAAGTGCAGAAAGAAGGAACAGAGGTGCAGAAAGAGGCAAGAGGGGTGCAGAAAGAGGGAAGAGGGGTTCAAAAAGAGGCACAAGGGTTACAGAAAGAAGGGACAGAGGTGCAGAAAGAAGCAAGAGAAGGGTAGAAAGAAGCAACAGAGGTGCATAAAGAGGGATGAGGGGTGGAGAAAAAGGCAAGAGAAGTACAGAAAGAAGCAACAGAGATACAAAAAGGGGGAACAGGGGTGGAGAAAGTGGCAAGAGGGGTACAGAAAGAAGAAAGAGAGGTGCAGAAAGAGGCAAGAGGGGTGCAAAAAGAGGGAAGAGGGGTGCAGAAAGAGGCACGAGGGGTGCAGAAAGAAGCAAAGAGGTGCAGAAAGAAGCAAGAGTAGTGCAGACAGAAGCAGCAGAGGTGCAGAAAGAGGCAAGAGGGGTGCAAAAAGAGGGAAGAGGGGTGGAGAAAGAGGCAAGGGGGTGCAGAAAGAAGCAAGAGAGTTGCAGAAAGAAACAAAAGAAGTGCAGAAAGAAGGAACAGAGGTGCAGAAAGAGGCAAGAGGGGTGCAGAAAGAGGCAAAGGGGTCCAGAAAGAAGCAAGAGGTGCAGAAAGAAACAAAAGAAGTGCAGAAAGAAGGAACAGAGGTACAGAAAGAGGCAAGGGGTGCAGAACAAAACAAAAGAAGTGCAGAAAGAAGCAACAGAGGTGCAGAAAGAGGCAAGTGGCGTGCAGAAAGAGGGTGCAGAAAGTGGCACGAGGGGTGCAGAAAGAAGCAAGAGAGGTGCAGAAAGAAGCAAGAGAAGTGCATAAAGAAGCAACAGAGATGCAGAAAGGGGGAAGTGGGGTGGAGAAAGAGGCAAGAGGGATACAGAAAGAAGCAATAGAGGTGCAGAAAAAACAAAAGAAGTGTAGAAAGAAGGACCAGAGGTGCAGAAAGAGGCACGAGGGGTACAGAAAGAGGAAAGAGGGGTGTGAAAGAGGCACGAGGGGAGCAGAAAGAAGCAAGATGGGTGCAGAAAGAAGCAAGAGAGTTACAGAAAGAAACAAAAGAAGTGCAGAAAGAACGAACAGAGGTGCAGAAAGAGTGAAGAGAGGTGCAGGAAGAGGGGTGCAGAAAGAGGCACAAGGATTGCAGAAAGAAGGGGCAGAAGTGCAGAAAGAAGCAAGAGACGTGCAGAAAGAAGCAACAGAGGTGTAGAAAGAGGGATGAGGGGTGGAGAAAGAGGCAAGAGAAGTGCAGAAAGAAGCAACAGAGATGCAAAAAGGGATAACAGGGGTAGAGAAAGTGGCAAGACAGGTACAGAAAGAAGCAAGAGAGGTGCAGAAAGAAACCAAAGAAGAGCAGAAAGAAGGAACAGAGGTGGAAAAAGAGGCAAGAGGGGTGCAGAAAGAAGGAAGAGGGGTGCAGAAAAAAGCACGAGTGGTGCAGAAAGAAGCAACAGAGGTGCAGAAAGAGGCACAAGGGGTGCAGAAAAAAGCAAGAGATATGCAGAAAGAAACAAAAGAAGTGCAGAAAGAAGAAACAGAGGTGCATGAATAGGCAACAGGGGTGAAGAAAGAGGGAAGGTGGTGGAGAAAGAGGCAAGGGGGTCAGAAAGAAGCAAGAGAGCTGCAGAAAGAAACAAAAGAAGTACAGAAAGAAGGAACAGAGGTGCAGAAAGAGGCAAGAGGGGTGCAAAAAGAGAGAAGAGGGGTGCAGAAAGAGGTACGAGTGGTGCAGAAAGAAGCAAGAGATGTGCTGAAAGAAACAAAAGAAGTGCAGAAAGAAGGAACAGAGGTGCAGAGAGAGGCAAGAGGGGGGAAGAAAGAGGGAAGAAGGGTGGAGAAAGAGGCAAGGGGGTGCAGAAAGATGCAAGAGAGCTGCAGAAAGAAACAAAAGAAGTACAGAAAGAAGGAACAGAGGTTGAGAAAGAGGCAAGAGGGCTACAGAATGAAACAAAAGAACTGCAGAAAGAAGCAACAGCTGTGCAGAAAGAGGCAAGAGGAGTGCAGAAAGAGGGAAGAGGGGTGCAGAAAGAGACACAAGGGGTACAGAAAGAAGCAAGAGAGGTGCAGAAAGAAGCAAGAGAAGTGCATAAAGAAGCAAAAGAGATGCAGAAAAGGGGAAGTGGGGTGGAGAAAGAGGCAAGAGGGATACAGAAAGAAACAAAAGAAGTGCAGAAAGAAACAAAAGAAGTGCAGAAAGAAGGAACAGAGGTGCAGGAAGAGGCAAGAGGGATGCAGGTGCAGAAATAGGGAAGAGGGGTGTGACAGAGGCATAAGGGGTGCAGAAAGAAGCAAGAGGGGTGCAGAAAAAAGCAAGAGAGTTACAGAAAGAAACAAAAGAAGTGCAGAAAGAAGGAACAGAGGTGCAGAAAGAGGCAAGAGGGGTGCAGAAAGAGGGAAGAGGGGTGCAGAAAGAGGCACAATGATTGCAGAAAGAAGGGACAGAGGTGCAGAAAAAAGCAAGAGAAGTGCAGAAAGAAGCAACAGAGGTGCAGAAAGAGGGATGAGGGGTGGAGAAAGAGGCAAGAGAAGTGCAGAAAGAAGCAACAGAGATGCAAAAATGGGGAACAGGGGTGGAGAAAGTGGCAAGAGGGGTGTAGAAAGAAGCAAGAGAGGTGCAGAAAGAAACAAAAGAAGAGAAGAAAGAAGGAACAGAGGTGCAAATACAGGCAAGAGGGGGGTAGAAAGAGGGAAGAGGGGTGCAGAAAGAAGCACGAGTGGTGCAGAAAGAAGCAAAGAGGTGCAGAAAGAAGCAAGAGTAGTGCAGAAAGAAGCAACTGAGGTGCAGAAAGAGGCACAAGGGGTGCAGAAAGAAGCAAGAGATGTGCAGAAAGAAACAAAAGAAGTGCATAAAGAAGGAACAGGGGTGCAGAAAGAGGCAACAGGGGTGAATAAAGAGGGACGAGGGGTAGAGATAAAGGAAAAAGCGGTGCAGAAGGATGTGAGAGGTGCAGAAAGAAACAAAAGAAGTACAGTAATAAGGAACAGAGGTGCAGAAAGAGGCAACAGGGGTGCAGAAAGAGGGAAGAGGGGTGCAGAAAGAGGCAAGAGAGGTGCAGAAAGAGGCAAGAGGGGTGCACAAAGGAGCAAGTGAGGTGCAGAAAGAGGCAACAGAGGTGCAGAAAGAGCCAAAAGATGTGCAGAAAGTAGAAGAGATTTGCAGAAAGAGGCAAGAGAAGTACAGAAAAAGAAAGAAAGGTGCTGAAAGACGCAACATAAATGCAGAAAGAGGCAAGAGAGGCGCAGAAAGAAGCACCAGAGGTGCAGAAAGAAGGAAGAGGGGTGGAGAAACAGACAAGAGAAGTGCAGAAAGAAGCAACAGAGATGCAGAAAGGGGGAAGAGGGGTGGAGAAAGAGGCAAGAGGGGTGGAGAAAGAGGCAAGAGGGGTGCAGAAAGAAGCAAGAGAGGTGCAGAAATAAACAAAAGAAGTGCAGAAAGAAGGAACAGAGTGCAGAAAAAGGCAAGAGGGGTGCCGAAAGAACAAAAGAAGTGCAGAAAGAAGCAACAGAGGTGCAGAAAGAGGCAAGTGGAGTGCAGAAAGAGGGGTGCAAAAAGTGGCACGAGGGGTGCAGAAAGAAGCAAGAGAGGTGCAGAAAGAAGCAAGAGAAGTGCAGAAAGAAGCAACAGAGATGCAGAAAGGGGGAAGTGGGGTGGAGAAAGAGGCAAGAGGGATACAGAAAGAAACAAGAGAGGTGCAGAAAAAAACAAAAAAAGTATAGCAAGAAGGACCAGAGGTGCAGAAAGAGGCATGAGGGGTACAGAAAGAGGGAAGAGGGGTGTGAAAGAGGCACGAGGGGAGCAGAAAGAAGCAAGATGGGTGCAGAAAGAAGCAAGAGAGTTACAGAAAGAAACAAAAGAAGTGTAGAAAGAATGAACAGAGGTGCAGAAGAGGGGTGCAGAAAGAGGGAAGAGGGGTGCAGAAAGAGGCACAAGGATTGCAGAAAGAAGGGGCAGAAGTGCAGAAAGAAGCAAGAGAAGTGCAGAAAGAAGCAACAGAGGTGTATAAAGAGGGATGAGGGTTGGAGAAAGAGGCAAGAGAAGTGCAGAAAGAAGCAACAGAGATGCAAAAAGGGGTAACGGGTGGAGAAAGTGGCAAGACGGGTACAGAAAGAAGCAAGAGAGGTGCAGAAAGAAACAAAAGAAGAGCAGAAAGAAGGAACAGAGGTGGAAAAACAGGCAAGAGGGGTGCAGAAAGAAGGAAGAGGGATGCAGAAAAAAGCATGAGTGGTGCAGAAAGAAGCAACAGAGGTGCAGAAAGAGGCACAAGGGGTGCAGAAAGAAGAAAGAGATGTGCAGAAAGAAACAAAAGAAGTGCAGAAAGAAGGAACAGAGGTGCATGAAGAGGCAACAGGGGTGAAGAAAGAGGGAAGGTGGTGGAGAAAGAGGCAAGGGGGTCAGAAAGAAGCAAGGGAGCTGCAGAAAGAAACAAAAGAAGTACAGAAAGAAGGAACAGAGGTGCAGAAAGAGGCAAGAGGGATGCAAAAAGGGGCATAAGGGGTGCAGAAAGAAGCGAGAGGTACAGAAAGAAACAAAAGAAGTGCAGAAAGAAGCAACAGAGGTGCAGAAAGAGGCAAGTGGAGTGCAGAAAGAGGGGTGCAAAAAGTGGCACGAGGGGTGCAGAAAGAAGCAAGAGAGATGCAGAAAGAAGCAAGAGAAGTGCATAAAGAAGCAACAGAAATGCAGAAAGGGGGAAGTGGGGTGGAGAAAGAGGCAAGAGGGATACAGAAAGAAACAAGAGAGGTGCATAAAAAAACAAAAGAAGTATAGAAAGAAGGACCAGAGGTGCAGAAAGAGGCACGAGCGGTACAGAAAGAGGGAAGAGGGGTGTGAAAGAGGCACGAGGGGAGCAGAAAGAAGCAAGATGGGTGCAGAAAGAAGCAAGAGAGTTACAGAAAGAAACAAAAGAAGTGCAGAAAGAACAAACAGAGGTGCAGAAGAGGGGTGCAGAAAGAGGGAAGAGGGGTGCAGAAAGAGGCACAAGGATTTCAGAAAGAAGGGGCAGACGTGCAGAAAGAAGCAAGAGAAGTGCAGAAAGAAGCAACAGAGGTGTAGAAAGAGGGATGAGGGTTGGAGAAAGAGGCAAGAGAAGTGCAGAAAGAAGCAACAGAGATGCAAAAAGGGGTAACAGGGGTGGAGAAAGTGGCAAGACGGGTACAGAAAGAAGCAAGAGAGGTGCAGAAAGAAACAAAAGAAGAGCAGAAAGAAGGAACAGAGGTGGAAAAAGAGGCAAGAGGGGTGCAGAAAGAAGGAAGAGGGATGCAGAAAAAGAATGAGTGGTGCAGAAAGAAGCAACAGAGGTGCAGAAAGAGGCACAAGGGGTGCAGAAAGAAGAAAGAGATGTGCAGAAAGAAACAAAAGAAGTGCAGAAAGAAGGAACAGAGGTGCATGAAGAGGCAACAGGGGTGAAGAAAGAGGGAAGGTGGTGGAGAAAGAGGCAAGGGGGTCAGAAAGAAGCAAGGGAGCTGCAGAAAGAAACAAAAGAAGTACAGAAAGAAGGAACAGAGGTGCAGAAAGAGGCAAGAGGGATGCAAAAAGGGGCATAAGGGGTGCAGAAAGAAGCGAGAGGTGCAGAAAGAAACAAAAGAAGTGCAGAAAGAAGGAACAGAGGTGCAGAAAGAGGGAAGAGGGGTGCAGAAAGAGGGGTGTGAAAGAGGCACGTGGGGTGCAGAAAGAAGCAAGAGAGTTGCAGAAAGAAACAAAAGAAGTGCAGAAAGAAGCAACAGACGTGCAGAAAGAGGGATGAGGGGTGGAGATAGAGGCAAGGGAAGTGCAGAAAGAAGCAACAGAGATGCAAAAAGGGGGAACAAGGGTGGAGAAAGTGGCAAGACGGGTGCAGAAAGAAGCAAGAGAGGTGCAGAAAGAAACAAAAGAAGAGCAGAAAAAAGGAACAGAGGTGCAAAAAGAGGCAGGAGGGGTGCAGAAAGAAGGAAGAAGGGTGCAGAAAGAAGCACTAGTGGTGCAGAAAGAAGCAACAGAGGTGCAGAAAGAGGCACGAGTGGTGCAGAAAGAAGCAAGAGATGTGCAGAAATAAACAAAAGAAGTGCAGAAAGAAGGAGCAGAGGTGCAGAAAGAGGCAACAGGGGGGAAGAAAGAGGGAAGGGGTGGAGAAAGAGGCAAGGGGATGCAGAAAGAAGCAAGAGAGCTGCAGAAAGAAACAAAAGAAGTACAGAAAGAAGGGACAGAGGTGCAGAAAGAGGCAAGAGAAGTGCATAAAGAAGCAACAGAGATGCAGAAAGGGGAAGTGGGGTGGAGAAAGAGGCAAGAGGGATACAGAAAGAAATAAGAGAAGTGCAGAACAAAGCAAAAGAAGTGTAGAAAGAAGGACCAGAGGTGCAGAAAGAGGCACGAGGGGTACAGAAAGAGGGAAGAGGCATGTGAAAGAGGCACGAGAGGAGCAGAAAGAAGCAAGATGGGTGCAGAAAGAAGCAAGAGAGTTACAGAAAGAAACAAAAGAAGTGCAGAAAGAACAAACAGAGGTGCAGAAAGAGGCAAGAGGGGTGCAGAAAGAGGCAAGAGGGGTGCAGAAAGAAGCAAGAGAAGTGCAGAAAGAAGCAACAGAGGTGTAGAAAGAGGGATGAGGGGTGGAGAAAGAGGCAAGAGAAGTTCAGAAAGAAGCAACAGAGATGCAAAAAGGGGTAACAGGGGTGGAGAAAGTGACAAGATGGGTACAGAAAGAAGCAAGAGAGGTGCAGAAAGAAACAAAAGAAGAGCAGAAAGAAGGAACAGAGGTGGAAAAAGAGGCAAGAGTGGTGCAGAAAGAAGGAAGAGGGATGCAGAAAAAAGCATGAGTGGTGCAGAAAGAAGCAACAGAGGTACAGAAAGAGGCACAAGGGGTGCAGAAAGCAGCAAGAGATGTGCAGAAAGAAACAAAAGAAGTGCAGAAAGAAGGAACAGAGGTGCATGAAGAGGCAACAGGGGTGAAGAAAGAGGGAAGGTGGTGGAGAAAGAGGCAAGGGGCAGAAAGAAGCAAGAGAGCTGCAGAAAGAAACAAAAGAAGTACAGAAAGAAGGAACAGAGGTGCAGAAAGAGGCAAGAGGGATGCAAAAAGGGGCATAAGGGGTGCAGAAAGAAGCGAGAGGTGCAGAAAGAAACAAAAGAAGTGCAGAAAGAAGGAACAGAGGTGCAGAAAGAGGGAAGAGGGGTGCAGAAAGAGGGGTGTGAAAGAGGCACGAGGGGTGCAGAAAGAAGCAAGAGAGTTGCAGAAAGAAACAAAAGAAGTGCATAAAGAAGGAACAGAGGTGCAAAAAGAGGCACGAGGGTTGCAGAAAGAAGCAAGAGGGGTGCAGAAAGAAACAAGAGAAGTGCAGAAAGAAGCAACAGACGTGCAGAAAGAGGGATGAGGGGTGGAGATAGAGGCAAGGGAAGTGCAGAAAGAAGTAACAGAGATGCAAAAAGGGGGAACAGGGGTGGAGAAAGTGGCAAGACGGGTGCAGAAAGAAGCAAGAGAGGTGCAGAAAGAAACAAAAGAAGAGCAGAAAAAAGGAACAGAGGTGCAAAAAGAGGCGAGAAGGGTGCAGAAAGAAGGAAGAAGGGTGCAGAAAGAAGCACGAGTGGTACAGAAAGATGCAACAGAGGTGCAGAAAGAGGCACGAGTGGTGCAGAAAGAAGCAAGAGATGTGCAGAAAGAAACAAAAGAAGTGCATAAAGAAGGAACAGAGGTGCAGAAAGAGGCAACGGGGGAAGAAAGAGGGAAGGGGTGGAGAAAGAGGCAAGGGGATGCAGAAAGAAGCAAGAGAGCTGCAGAAAGAAACAAAAGAAGATCAGAAAGAAGGAACAGAGGTGCAGAAAGAGGAAAGAGGGATGCAGAAAGAGGCATAAGGGGTGCAGAAAGAAGCGAGAGGTGCATGAAGAAGCAAAAGAATTGCAGAAAGAAGGAACAGAGGTGCAAAAAGAGGCAAGAGGGGTGTAGAAAGAAACAAAAGAAGTGCAGAAAGAAGCAACAGAGGTGCAGAAAGAGGCAATAGAACTGCAGAAAGAAGCAAGACAGGTGCAGAAAGAAGCAAGAAAAGTGCAGAAAGAAGCAACAGAGATGCAGAAAGGGGGAAGTGGGGTGGAGAAAGAGCAAGAGAGATACAGAAAGAAACAAGAGAGGTACAGAAAGAAACAAAAGAAGTGCAGAAAGAAGGAACAGACGTGCAGAAGAGGCAAGAGGGGTGCAGAAAGAGGGGTGTGAAAGAGGCACGAGGGGTGCAGAAAGAAGCAAGAGAGTTGCAGAAAGAAACAAAAGAGGTGCAGAAAGAAGGAACACAGGTGCAGAAAGAAGCAACAGAGGAGCAGAAAGAGGGATGAGGGGTGAAGAAAGAGGCAAGAGAAGTGCAGAAAGAAGCAACAGAGATGCAAAAAGGGGGAACAGGGGTGGAGAAAGTGGCAAGAGGGGTACAGAAAGAGGGAAGAGGGGTGCAGAAAGAAGCACGAGTGGTGCACAAAGAAGCAAAGAGGTGCAGAAAGAAGCAAGAGTAGTGCAGAAAGAAAAAACAGAGGTGCAGAAAGAGGCAAGAGGGGTGCAAAAAGAGGGAAGAGGGGTTCAGAAAGAGGCACGAGGGGTGCAGAAAGAAGCAAGAGATGTGCTGAAAGAAACAAAAGAAGTGCAGAAAGAAGGAACAGAAGTGCAGAAAGAGGCAAGAGGGGTGAAGAAAGAGGGAAGAGGGGTGAAGAAAGAGGGGTGGAGAAAGAGGCAAGGGGGTGCAGAAAGAAGCAAGGGAGCTGCAGAAAGAAACAAAAGAAATACAGAAAGAAGGAACAGAGGTGCAGAAAGAGGCAAGAGGGGTGCAGAAAGATGCAAAAGGGGTGCAGAAAGAAGTGAGAGGTGCAGAAAGAAACAAAAGAAGTGCAGAAAGAAGGAACAGAGGTGCAGAAAGAGGCAAGAGGGGTACGGAACAAAAGAAGTGCAGAAAGAAGCAACAGCGGTGCAGAAAGAAGCAAGAGAAGTACATAAAGAAGCAACAGAGATGCAGAAAGGGGGAAGTGGGGTGGAGAAAGAGGCAAGAGGGATACAGAAAGAAACAAGAGAAGTGCAGAAAGAAACAAAAGAAGTGCAGAAAGAAGGAACAGAGGTGCAGGAAGAGGCAAGAGGGGTGCAGAAAGAGGGAAGAGGGGTATGAAAGAGGCACAAGGGGTGCAGAAAGAAGCAAGAGGGGTGCAGAAAGAAGCAAGAGAGTTACAGAAAGAAACAAAAGAAGTGCAGAAAGAAGGAACAGAGATGCAGAAAGAGGCAAGAGGGGTGCAGAAAGAGGGAAGAGGGGTGCACAAAGAGGCACAATGATTGCAGAAAGAAGGGACAGAGGTGCAGAAAAAAGCAAGAGAAGTGCAGAAAGAAGCAACAGAGGTGCAGAAAGAGGGATGAGGGGTGGAGGAAGAGGCAAGAGAAGTGCAGAAAGAAGCAACAGAGATGCAAAAATGGGGAACAGGGGTGGAGAAAGTGGCAAGAGGGGTGCAGAAAGAAGCAAGTGAGGTGCAGAAAGAAACAAAAGAAGAGAAGAAAGAAGGAACAGAGGTGCAAAAACAGGCAAGAGGGGGGCAGAAAGAGGGAAGAGGGGTGCAGAAAGAAGCACGAGTGGTGCAGAAAGAAGCAAAGAGGTGCAGAAAGAGGCACGAGGGGTGCAGAAAGAAGCAAGAGATGTGCAGAAAGAAACAAAAGAAGTGCAGAAAGAAGGAACAGGGGTGCAGAAAGAGCCAACAGGGGTGAATAAAGAGGGAAGAGGGGTAGAGATAAAGGCAAAAGCGGTGCAGAAAGATGTGAGAGGTGCAGAAAGAAACAGAAGAAGTGCAGTAATAAGGAACAGAGGTGCAGAAAGAGGCAAGAGTGGTGCAGAAAGAGGGAAGAGGGGTGCAGAAAGAGGCAAGAGAGGTGCAGAAAGAGGCAACAGAGGTGCAGAAAGAGGCAAAAGAGGTGCAGAAAGTAGAAGAGATTTTCAGAAAGAGGCAAGAGAAGTACAGAAAAAGAAAGAAAGGTGCAGAAAGACGCAACATAAATGCAGAAAGAGGCAAGAGAGGCGCAGAAAGAAGCAACAGAGGTGCAGAAAGAAGGAAGAGGGGTGGAGAAAGAGACAAGAGAAGTACAGAAAGAAGCAACAGAGATGCAGAAAGGGGGAAGAGGGGTGGAGAAAGAGGCAAGAGGGGTGCAGAAAGAAGCAAGAGAGGTGCAGAAATAAATAAAAGACGTGCAGAAAGAAGGAACAGAGATGCAGAAAGGGGCAGGAGGGGTGCAGAAAGAGGGAAGAGGGGTGCAGAAAGAGGCAAGAGAGGTGCAGAAAGAGGCAAGAGGGGTGCACAAAGAAGAAAGTGAGGTGCAGAAATAGGCAACAGAGGTGCAGAAAGAGGCAAAAGAGGTGCAGAAAGTAGAAGAGATTTTCAGAAAGAGTCAAGAGAAGTGCAGAAAAAGAAAGAAAGGTGCAGAAAGAAGCAACAGAAAAGCAGAAAGAGGCAAGAGAGGCGCAGAAAGAAGCAAAAGTAGCTTGCACACCATTAACTTACTGGAGGTACCTTGTGGGCCAGTTGTCCCCCAGGGACCCTCAGGATTCAAGGGGACTTAATCCCCAACTTAGAACGCGCCAGGAGGCGTGTTTGCATAGTGGTGCAGGGAGGGGGCGGGGCCTCCAGTGAGATGCCAGCTTTTTTTTTTTGTTGGAAGGGGGGCTGTGTGGCCCCCCCACTCTTAATATTTTTGGGGCCTTGAGGACCCCATCCACCAGGGCCTGAGCCATTTAAAAAAAAAAAAAAAATTTAAATGGGAAGGAAGCCGATTTTGACCCCAGGGACCCCATCCCCCGGGGCATGGCCACTTATTTATTTATTTTTATTCATTTTACAGGAGGGGGCCGCGCGGCTCCCCTCCTGAGGCCTTTTTCGCCCCGGGAACACACTCCCCCGGGGCTTTGCCTCTTTTTAAAAAACATTTTAATAACTTTATGGGAGGGGGGCCACATGGCCCCCCTTCCTTTGGCCACTTTTTACCCCGGGGACCCCATCCCCCGGGGCCTGGCCTCATGTTGGGGAGGCCCCTGGGGTCCCAGCTGGATTCCCGCCTCCTGCAGGAGCTGGCATTGCTTTTGGACAAGGGGAGCTACAAACATGCAGCTCCCCTTGTCCAAAAGCAATTCTGCTTCGCTTCATGCTTCGCTCCCGCCCTGCCATAGCAAACTGCAATGTCCTGAGGGTGGGCACCCTGGGACATTGCCGGAGCCGGCCTTGGGGGGTGGCGGTCCCCAGGGCCAGGGAGGACTCCAGGAGGGGGGCCACGCGGCCCCCCTCCCAACATGTATGTAGCCCTGGGGAGGTGGTGGTCCCCGGGGCTGGGGGTCCACAATTAACATAATTAGTGCACCTCACTTGCTTTTTATATTAGCCCCGGGGAGGGGGCGGTTCCCGGGGCTTGGGGGGGCCCGTGAGGCCCCTCTGCCCATAATTTTGGAAAGCCCTGGGGAGGTGGCGGTCCCCGGGGCTGCGGATGGGCCGCGTACCCCCGCGCATAATTTACGAAAGCCCCGGGGAGGTGGCGGTCCCCGGGGCTGCGAGGGCCCACGTGGCCCGCATATATTTGCATATTGCCCCCGGGACCTGGCCCATCTGGGGGCTTATTAAAACGAAGCTCAGGATACTGCGCTTTGTTTTTTTAGGCGGGGTTCGCGAATCCCGCCAAATTTTTTTCACAAAAATTCTTTTTTGGGACCCCCTGACCAGGCCTAGGGGGTGAGGGTGTTTCTACCCTGCCCGTTTTCGTGTTTTTTAATGTTTTTTTACCTTTTTTCTAGTGACTCGGTTCTACCGAGTCACAAGATGGCTGCCAACACTTTTTGGTTTAGAGTGTTGGCAGCCAATCAGAATGAAGCTCGTGGTCAGGAGGGTTTGCGGATATCGTTGGTTTTTATTTTTGAATTTCTCAGGAACTACTGAATGGATTTACACCATTTAAAAAAAAAGGTGGCTTCCTGAACCAAGAGCTACCTGTTTGCCAAATTTGGTGTAATTCCGTTCAGCAGTTCGGGCTATAGCTTTGTCTAAAGTTTCCTATGGAAATTAACATGAAGAAAATGCGTTTTGGGACCCCCCTTTTTTCTCGGCTCCCGCTCGACGAATCACCCCGAAACTTTCAAGGCAGGAGCTGACCTGAGCAACCCATTAGTTTTAAAAATATCACGAAGATTCGTCAAATGGCGCCAAAGATATTGGCAAATCAAAAACGCTTTTCCTATGGAAACTAGGTCCTAAGTATAACTACCTACTTGGACCGCCAGTAGGATAAATAAATCTGGCTACGTCACGGCCAGTCACATAAACACAGTCCCGATCACCTCTGAAAACAAAAGGTTGAGTAATGCGATAGACATAGAAAAAATGTATATTGTCTTATTTACAGGCTTAGTAAACATAACATGATAATTCTCATGACATAATGAATTACTAGTTTTGCATATATTAATACAAAGAAAATTCAAATTGTGCAAATAATAATAATGTTCTCCTGCAGAATATGGCAAAGAGTGTAGATAGATCTCAGATCATATTAAGAGACTATTCTATATTTACACAACCAGAATGCTGACTTACTATCTTATTTTGGCATTGACAGGGTCCTGTGCCTTGGCAGCCTCTCGCTCTCAAATATCTTGTATGCGGATGACCTGCTACTACTTAGTAAAACCAGGATAGATTTGCAGAGATTAATCAACCATCTGGCAAAATACGCAGGGGATAATGGGCTTGAAAATGATCCTTAAGAAAATGAAAGTTATCTTGTTAAATTGCCGTATCATAAACCAACGCAGATGGTACCTCAATGGAGCCATGATTGACGAGACATCGGCGCACGTCTATCTAGGCGTCAAGATAGACTCAAGGACCTAGTTTGCACCACAAAGGGAGGTGATTAAAGAAAAAGCTTTGGCCCTAAACTTTGCATTTTCAACATTAGCAAAAACTCTCCGGGGGCACAATCTCCAACTATTGGCTGCAGTAATGAAGGCAAAATTGATACCCTCTCTCTCATGTGGAGGTGAATTGTTGATGGGTGCAGATGGCACTTTACTGGAAAAAATCGTAACAAAAACTTACGAGCAAGAATTTTGGATGCCTAGATCAGCATCGAATGTGAAGGTCAGGCTGGAGTTCTCGCTGACAAGGCCGATCCTTGCTAGGCCTGCAGCATTTGTAAAATGGTGCCATAAGTTGAGATCTGCCACCGAGAGTTTGCTAGCTAGCTTGGTGGACAGTCAAAATATCGATTTTTAAATATCGAAGCACAGTTATATCGAGTTTTAAATATCGTAGGGACAAAATATCGAAGTCAAGAATATCTACAACCAGAATATCGAAGTTAAGGTAAGAAATATCGATGTTGCAAATATCGATGTTAGTAATATCGATAGTTAAATTATCGATGTTAATAATATCGATATTTATATGAGTGTTATGTATTTTAGTATGTATTTAATATGTATGTGTTCTATATTTTTGTTAAGTATTGTACTGTTTTTTTAAATATATGTATACATTTTTTAGAAATTAGTAATTTTTTTAAAAGTAAATTTTGCGTTTTAGTACCGTAGCGGGTTGTGGGTTTATAGGGGAATAGGGTGGGAAGTAATTTATTTTGATTAAGTAATTATTAATTTTTAATTATTGTTATTAATAATTAATTTATTGTTAATTAATTATTAATTGGTAATTAATTATTATTAATTGATAATTATTTTATTTGTTTTAATTTATTATTGGAGTGGGTTGTGTGTTTTTAGGGGAATAGGGTGGTAAGTAAATTATTTGTAATTAAGTAATTAATTAAGAAAAATTGAGTATTGATAATTAATTTTTTGTTAATTAATTTTAATTGGTTATTAATCTTTATTAAATATTATTTATTGGTATTGATATTTTTGTTAATTAATTATTAATTAGTTAGTAATTTTTATTAAATATCATTTATTGGTATTAATAATTAATTTTTTTGTTAATTACTTATAAATTGGTTCTTACTTTTATTAAATATTATTTATTGGTATTGCTAATTAATTAGTTTGTTAATTAATTATTAATTGGTTATTAATTTTTATTACATATTATTTATTGTTATTGACATTTTTTTAATTTAATTATTAATTGCAAATTAATTTTTATTAATTGATTAATTGAAAATTAATTTAATTGTGTGAAATTTTATGTGGAGTGTGTTGTGTGTTTATTGGGGAATAGGGTGGGAAGTATTTAATATTATTAAAGTAATTATTATTTTTGATATATTTGTAGTTTTTTTTTTTCTAAATTTATTAATCAATCATTATTTAATTACAATATTTATTTCATTTATAAGTATGTTATTTTTAACATCTACGTTGTCCAACGCTTTCCCTACTGTTGCACTCACTGGAGTGGGAATAGTAATTTTTACCCCTACGCTATCCAGCGTTTTCCCTACTGTTACACTCTCTGGAGTGGGAATAGTAATTTTTACCCCTACGCTATCCAACGCTTCCCTACTGTTGCACTCTCTGGAGTGGGAATAGTAATTTTTACCCCTACGCTATCCAGCGCTTTCCCTACTGTTGCACTTACTGGAGTGGGAATAGTAATTTTACCCCTACGCTATCCAGCGCTTCCCTACTATTGCACTCTCTGGAGTGGGAATAGTAATTTTTACCCCTACGCTATCCAGCGCTTTCCTACTGTTGCACTCACTGGAGTGGGAATAGTAATTTTACCCCTACGCTATCCAGCGCTTTCCCTACTGTTGCACTCTCTGGAGTGGGAATAGTAATTTTTACCCCTACGCTATCCAACCCATTCCCTACTGTTGCACTCATTGGAGTGGGAATAGTAATTTTTACCCCTACGCTATCCAGTGCTTCCCCTACTGTTGCACTCTCTGGAGTGGGAATAGTAAGTTTTACCCCTACGCTATCCAGCGCGTTCCCTACTGTTGCACTCTCTGGAGTTGGAATAGTAATTTTTACCCCTACGCTATCCAGCGCTTACCCTACTGTTGCACTCTCTGGAGTGGGAATAGTAATTTTTACCCCTATGCTATCCAACACTTTCCCTACTGTTGCACTCACTGGAGTAGGAATAGTAATTTTTACCCCTACGCTATCCAACACTTTCTCTACTGTTGCAGTATGTGAGTAAGTATATATATTAATTTATATGTATATGTTTAATTTATTTTAACATTTAGGGCCTGATTCTGATGCGGGTTGGAAAGCTTCCCGACCGAATCGGTTTGGAAATGGTTTCCGACCCACTCGGATCGGGAGAGTCCAACCGACGGAGTACGATGCATCCGGATGCTTCCAGATAGGATTTGGTTGGACTCCCATTGACTTCAATGGGAGCATATGTTCCTAACCGCATCATAATTGGGCCCTGGGTCGGGAAGACACGTTCCCGATCTGATTTGGAAGGAGCAAATGCCATTAGGAGGCCTTCCTAACCGTATCAGAATCAGGCCCTCAGTCGGGAAGCTTTTCCAACCTGCATCAGAATCGGGCCCTCAATGTATTAGTTATTATTTTTAAATATCTTTTAATATTTTTATTTTAATTATATGTATTATTTACTTAATTTTACATTATTTTTAAAACATTAAAAAAAACGATATTTTTAACTTCGATATTTTTGACAACTATATATTTTTTTCGATATTTTTGTACTTACCTTTATGTAGATTGGACTTCGATATTTTTGACTTCTATATTTTTGTGTCGATATTTTTGCAGGTCGATTTTCTGTCCGTCGATATTCTGTCATACATTCAGCTAGCTTGGTCTGGTCCGAAATCAACCTCCAAAGAGGAAAGGGAGAATATAAAAAATATCTTGACAAAAGTATAGAACATTTTGGGCTGAGTGAGCTATGGAATTTAGATATGACTGCCCGAGCATTCAGGAGGACAAAAGTATTAAGTTGCAAAGCTGCTTGGAGGACAAAGGAGCAGAGGCCAAACAAATACTTGAGTGGCTGGTGCTGAATTCCTATGATAACCAAAAGGCGCTCCCTCTTAGTGGCATGTCGTAGAGTGGTGTAGTGTGTCGTAGAGTGGAGTGGCGTGTCATAGAGTGGAGTGGCTTGCTGTAGAGTGGAGTGGCGCTTTGTAGAGTAAAGTGGAGTGGCATGTCGTACAGTGTCATAGAGTGGCGTAGAGTGTAGGGGCATAGAGAGGAGTAGAGTGTTGTAGAGTGCCTTGTCGTCGTGTGGAGGTACATAGACTGGAGTACAGTGTTAGAGAGTGTAGTGGTGTATCATTGAGTAGAGTGGAGTGGTGTGCCATAGATTGGTGTGTTATGCAGTGTGTTAGAGTGACATAGAGTGGAGTGGCGTAGAGTGGAGTAGAGTGTTGTGGTGTGTCGTACAGTAAAGTGACGTAGAGTGGCATAGAGGCAGTTGTGTAGAGTGTCATAGACTGGAGTACAGTGTCGTAGAGTGTCATGGAGTGGAGCGTTGTAGAGTGGAGTGGAGTGGGATAGAGTGGAGTAACATAGAGTGGAATGTCGTAGAGTATCATAGTGTACAGTGTCGTGATGTAGTGAGTGATGATGTACAATGTCTTGGTGTAGATTGTCATATCATAGAGTAGAGAAGCATATAGTGGAGTGGTCTAGAGAGGAGTGTCGTGTCGTAGGGTAGATTGTAGTGGCATAGAGTGTAGAGGCGTGTCATAGAGCAGAGTGGAGTGGCATGCCATAGAGTGTTGTTTCGCTGAGGGTCGTAGAGTGGAGGGGCATAAAGTGGAGTGCTGTAGAATGTAGTGTCATGTTCTGGAGTGGAGTGGCATATCGTAGAGTGGAGTGTCATCTCACAGAGTGGACTGAGGTGGAGTGTCATTGAGTGAAGTGGAGTGTCATACAGTGCAGTGCCAAATGGTATAGTTGAGTGGTGTGTGTAGGGTGGAGTGAAGTGAAGTGACGTTAAAAGGAGTCAAGTGGCGTGGGGTGGCATAGAAGAAGTTGCATAGAGTGAAGCAGAGTGTCGTAGAGTGGCAAAGACGCAGTAGAGTGTCGCAGAGTGGCATAGAGTAGAGTAGTGTCATAGGGTGGAGCAGAGTAGAGTGGAGTAGAGTGTTGTAGAGTGGCATAGAGTAGAGTGACATATTGCAGAGTAGCGTGTAGTAGAGTGAAGTGGTGTCTCATAGACTGGAGTGGCGTGGAGTGCCGTAGAGTGAAGTGGAGTGTTGTAGAGTGGAGTGGCATGTCTTAGAGTGGAATGGTGTGTCATAGAGTGGAGTAGAGTGGTATACAGTGAAGGGGCATAGAGTGGAGTAAAGTGTTGCAGAGTGGCGTAGAATTTATTGGTGTGTCATACAGAAAAGTGGAGTGGCGTGCCATACAGTGGAGTATCATACAGTACCTTAAAGTTGAAGGGTGTAAATTGAAGTGGTGTAGAGGGAAGTGGGATGTTGTAGAGTGGAGTGGCTCATGGTAGACTGGACTGGCGTATCACAGAGTGGAGTGGAGTGGCATACAGTGGAGTAGAATGCTGTACAGTGGCGTAGAGTGTATTGGTGTATCGTACAGTAGCGTGGAGAGGCATGTCATAGAGTGGCGTATCATACAGTGTCTTAGAGTGGAGGGGCGCAGTTTGGAGTGGCGTATGGGGGAATTGGGGTAGCATGTCCTAGAGTGGGGCGCATGTTGTGGACTGGGGTGGCATGTCATAGAGTAGAGTGGGGAGTCTTAGAGTGGAGTGGCATGCTGTACACAGGAGTGGATTGAGTGGAGCGGCGTGTCATACAGTAGAGTGGAGTGGTGTATCATAGAGTGGCATTTGGTACAGTGCCATAGAGTGGGGGGGTCGTAGAGTGGAGTGGTGTAGAGTGAAATAGAATGTTGTAGAGTAGAGTGGCTTACAGTGTTGTTGTGTAAAGTGGAGTGGGGTAGAGTAGAGTGGCATAGAGTGGAGTGGTGTACAGTTGAGTGGCGTGTCGTAGAGTTGAGTACAGCATCGTAGAGTGAAGTGGCATATTGTAGAGTGAAGTGGGGTGTCGTACTGGAGAGTGACATGACGTAGAGTGGAGTATAGTGGCGTACGGTAGAGGGGCACAGAGTGGAGTACAGTGCTGTAGAATGTAGTGGTGTAGAGTGGAGTGGTGTGTTGTACAGCGTGTTAGAGTGGAGTGGCATAGAGTGTCATAGAGTGGATTAGCATACAGTGTTGTGGAGTGAGTACCATAGTACAGTGGAATACAGAGTAATAATGTGTCATAGACTACAGTGAATAAAGTTGCATTGAGTTGCAATAGAGGGAGTTGCATAGAGTGGAGTACAGTGTTGTAGTGGGCATAGAGTGGAGTAGAGTGTTGTAGAGTGGGGAAACATAGAGTGGAGTTGTAGAGTGAGATATTGTAGAGTGGAGTGGGGTGAAGTAGAGTGGGGTGGTCTGTCGTAAAGTGGAGCTGCACCTCGTAGAGCCGAGTGGTGCGGAGTGTAATAGAGTGGAGTGTCATAGAGTGGAGTGGCATGTCGTAGAGTGGAGTGGTGTGTCATAGAGTGGACTTGGGTGTCAGAGAGTGGAGAGGTATGTCATACAGTGTCATAAAGTGGAGTAGATTGGCATACAGTGGAGGAGCATAGAGTGGAGTAGAGTGCTGTGGAGTGGTGTAGAGTGTAGTGGTGTATTGTACAGTAGAGTGGAGTGCCGTGTCACAGAGTGCCATATCGTACATTATCTTACAGTGGAGGGGTATAGATTGGAGTGGCGTAGAGTGAAGTGGAATGTATGTCAAAGAGTGGAGAGGCATGTGGTAGACGGGAGTGTAGTGTCATAGACTGGAGTGGCATGTTGTTCACAGGAATGAAAAACATGCTACATGAGTAGAGTGGTGTGACATACAGTAGAGTGGAGTGGCATATCATAGAGTGGTACAGTGTCATAGAGTGGAGTGGCATAGAGTGAACTCGGATGTCGCAGAGTGGAGTGGCATACAGTGTCGTTGTGTAGAGTGGAGTGACGTACAGTTGAGTGGTGTACAGTGGAGTGGTGTACAGTTGAGTGGCATGTCATACGGTTCAGTGGCGTGTCGTAGAGTGGAATGTCATAGAGATGAGTGGATCATCATAGAGTGGAGTGGTGTGTTGTAGAGTGAAGTGGGGTGTGGTACTGTATAATAGCATGCCATAGATTGTGTTACAGTGGAGTAGAGTGGTGTACAGTGGAAGGGCACAGAGTGGAGTATAGTGTTGTAGAGTGGATTGGCATAGAGTGGAGTGGTGTGTTGTACAGTGCATTATAGTGGAGTGGCATAGAGTGTCATAGGGTGGAGTGGCATACAGTTATGTAAGTGGCGTGGCATAAAGTGAAGTACTGTAGTACAGTGGAGTATAGTGCAGTAGTGTGTCATAGACTACAGTGGATAAAATCGCATGGAGTGGCATAGAAGGAGTTGCATAGAGTGTTGAAGAGTGGAGTAGAGCATCATAAAGGGCATAGAGTGCAGTATAGTGCTGCAGAGAGTTATACAGTGGAGTAGAAAGTTGTAAAGTTTCATAAATTGTAGTGGCATAGAGTGTGGTTGCATATCGTAGAGTGCAGTAGCGTGTAGTAGAGTGTAGTGGCATGTCTTAGAGCAGAGTGGCATCTTGTAGAGTGGAGTGGCATGAAGTGTTGTAGAGCGGAGTGTCGCAGAGTGGAGTAGCAGGTCTTACAGTGGAGAGGCATGTCATAGCGTGGAGTGGGGTGTAGTAGAGTGGAACAATGTTCCGTACAGTGTCATAGATTGGAGTAGAGTGGCATACAGTGGATGAGCATAGAGTGGAGTAGAGTGTTGTGAAGTGGCATAGAGTCTAGTGGCGTGTCTTACAGTAGAGTGGAGTGGAGTGGCCTGTCATACACTGGCATATTGTACTGCATCTTAGAGTGGAGTGGTGTGTCATACAGTGGAGTGAGGTGGAGTGTCATACAGTTGAGTGGTCTGTCTTAGAGTGGAGTGGTGTGTTGTACACAGGAGTGGCGTACTGACAAGTGACATGTCATAGAGTGGCATGTGGTACCATGTCTTAGAGTGGAGGGGCATAGAGTGGAGTGGCATACAGTGCCGCTGTGTTAAGTAGAGTGGTGTACATTGGAGTGGCGTAGAGTGGAGTGGTGTACAGTTGAGTGGCATGTCATACAGTGCAGTGGCATGTCATAGAGTAGAGTGTTGCAGAGGGGAGTAGCGTATTCTAGAGTGAAGTGGGGTGTCGTACTGTGAAGTGGCATGTCGTAGAGTGGAGTAGAGTGGCGTACACAGAAGGTGCACAGTGTGGAGTAGAAGTTTGTAGAGTGGAGTGGATGTTATACAGTGTGTTAGAGTGGAGTGGCATACAGTGTGGTTTAGAGTGGCGTTGCATAGAGTGGAGTTCTGCATTACAGCGGAGTACAGTGCAGAAGTGTGTCATGGACTACAAGAATAAAGTGGCATAGAGTGGCAGTCAGGGAGTTGTGTAAGGTGTTGTAGAGTGGAGGAAAGTGTTGTGGTGTGTCGTACACTACAGTGAAGTGGCCTGTCATAGAATGGCATGTCGTACAGTGTCTTAGAGTGGGGGCATAGATGGGAGTGGCGTAGATTGAAATGGAATGTCATAGAGTAGAGTGGATCGTCATAGAGTGCAGTGGCGTGTTATACATTGGAGAGAAGCGGAGTGGCATGATGTACAGTAAGGTGGCATGTCATAGAGTGTTGTGTGGTAGAATGTGTTAGAGTGAAGGATCATAGAATGGAGTTGCATAAAGTGAACTGGGATGTTGTAGAGTGAAGTGGCGCACAATGGAGTGATATGTAGTAGAGTGGAGTGGCGTGTGTTAGAGTTGAGTGGCGTGTGGTAGAGTGCAGTGGCGTGGAGTGCCGTAGAGTGGAGTGGTATGTCATAGAGTAGAGTGGCATGTATTAGAGTAGAGAGGCACGCCGTGGAGTGGAGTGGCGTGTCACAGAGTGGAGTGGCATGGCGTGGAGTGGACTGTCATATAGAGGACTGGCAAGTCGTAAAGTGGGGTGACGCGTGTTAGAGTGGAGTGGCATGCTGTACAGTGGAGTGGAGTGGCATTGCATGGCGTGCCGTAGAGTGTAGCTTAAACTGACCTAGCGAGAAAATGACTGAATAGATGTAGATTAAATTTGGCAGGAATATTGACTATGGGACGGAAAGGGTCCATTTTGGTAGTAGATCTAAATTGGTTCAGTACTGTAAAAGTTATAAGGCACAAAAATGTATAAGATTGTGTAATAAAAGCCCTTACAAAATTAAAAGGTAGCCATATTGTTTATACCACACTTAGGTCCTGATTATGAGTATAGGTTCTATTTAGCGCACCTGATAAATAACAATACCACAGGGTACATTATTTATCAGGTGTGATAAATAGCCCCTATTATGAGTTTATGGGGAATAACATGCGGATATTGGTGTTTAACACACCAGAATCTGCATGGTGTGGTAAATACCATGTGCTTTTCCCCTGTTAAATTTCAGCAGGTTTGACCTACAGAATATTAATGAGCCTTAAGGTATTTAATGCATCCAATAATTCTCGAATACATTAAATACTTTTTAACTTGTAATTCCAACCTGTACGTAAACAGGAGTTTATGCACGGGTCAGAATACAACAACCACATCATAATCAGGGCCTTAGTCTGCATTCTGGGTTTTCAGTGAAAATATAGTGCACCACTGTATTATAAGTGAATAGCAAGAAATGAAGTAGTTTAGATAAATAAGTAAAGGTAAGGCAAAGTATTTTTATTACTTAATATATTTTTTATAAAGTTTATGGAGTACCGCACTAGTACATAGAAAGTACCACGGTAAATACAGAAAAAAAATCAATATGTAAAACATTTAAAATACACTGTAGTATACTATATTTGTGAAATATAGTGTAGTACAGTGTATTTTTAACTTTTTTAGAAATGAATTCTTTTTTGAAGTTTTTTAAGTACTGCTGTACTTTGTTGGTAGTACCGTGGTTCTCTGTTTACTTGTTTAAAAAAAAATATGTAATAAATTTAAAATACACAATAGTACACTATATTTGTGAAATATAGTGTAGTACAGTGTGCTTTTATTTATTTTTACATATTTTATTTTTAAAGCATTTCTTTTAAGTACTGCAGTACTTTCTAGGTAATATCGCGGTAATCCGTAAACTTTTCTTTAAATATATAAAGTAATAAAACTACTTTTCGGTACCTTTACAAACTTACCAAGACTGCCTCAATCCTTCCCATGCACTTTTAACCAGTAGTACACTATGGCACACATGCATCAAGCTAATTTAGCGATCGCAAACGTTGCAAATTGCTAAAAAAGGCCGTTTGCGATCGCAAAATTGCTTGTACCAATGCATGAAGCAAAATGGCAGAATATCACAATTTTTCCCTAAATTTACAATTACCCAAATACAGAATCTGTAATAGCGATTCCTTATTAGGTAATCGCTAATAAGAAATCGCAAAATCCAATGCAACAACAATTCGCAAATACAGAATCATTAAAAATTTGCAATTTGCATTTCTCAAATAAGAACAAATCCCATCAGGTGGTAAAAATTTCACATTAAAAAAATCAGGTGTCAATCATCAGCAAACTACTTAAACAGTCCCAGAATGCATCAGAATGTTTCACAATGTCAGTGCTCTACGTCATGGCGAGGAGGATGAGGCTAAGAGCAGCAGCACAGAGAAGAAGGAGGATACAGGAGAGAACTTTCAGAGTGCGCGTCACTTTGCTAGGGCAGACGGAGGAAGAGATTTATGATAAATATAGGCTGAATGCTGCCACAATCTTAGATCTCATTGCTGAGTTAGACCCAATACTGCAGCGTCAGACTCACAGGGTACATGCCATCCCCACCCATGTGCAGGTCCTGTGTTCTCTGCATCTCCTAGCTTCAGGGACCTTCCAGGGAGTAATTGCTGCAGCTGGAGGTGTCTCTCAAAGTGCCCTATCGCACTTTTTTAACTCTTTCCTAAATACCATGTTGCAGAGGATACACCACCACATCAGGTTCCTCACAACACCACAGGAATTGCTGCAAACTAAATTAGATTTCTATCAGGTTGCACAATTTCCACATGTCATTGGTTGCATTGATGGGACGCATGTACCCATATGCCCCCCCTCAGTGAATGAGTACATCTACCGAAACCGGAAATCTTACCATTCACTGAACATTCAAGTAATCTGCAATTCAAAAACAATAATCACTGACATAGTGGCTAGTTACCCTGGCAGTGCACATGACTCCTATAACTTCCGGCATAGTGGCATACACAGACGTCTACTTGCGGGTGAATTTGGAGAAGGATATTTGCTGGGTAAACAGATGTAATACTGTCATGCACACCTGTCCGCCATGGTGACACATAGCAGTGACTAATGTATATATTTTTTTCACATCCTGTAGGTGATAGCGCATACGCTGTAAGGTCTTTCATCCTCACTCCATATCTGAATCCTTCTACACAAAGGGAGCAGCGATTCAATGAGGCACACATCTCTACACGCAATGTGATTGAGAGGACATTTGGTGTACTCAAATCAAGGTTTCGCGTCCTCCACAAAACCGGTGGTGCTTTGCAGTATAGGCCGGAGACTTGCTGTAAAATAGTCGCCACATGTGCAATGTTGCACAACATAGCCACTGATAGGGGCATTCCCCTGGAAGACACTGATAGCGAGCCAGAACTAGACAACGTGGTAAACGTAATGGGGCAACCCGGTGTCCCTCAGAACCTGGGTATACGTATTTTAAAGGAAAAATTGGTTCTGTCGGGGTATCAATTATTTAAGACAAGTAGCAACAGCTTACTTATAACCAATATAAATGATTTACAAAGAATAGCAAATAAAGATATAACACACACCAACATTTTTTGAATCAATAATGTATTAAGAGAAAATCAAGTAATAAAGACTGTCGCAATTTACATTTTCATTTGGAATGTGAAGTACGTGACTGTGGTGAAACAGTGACATGTGGTGAATGGTGATAAATATAGACCACTATATACAGAAACAATTGTGCAAAAAATGGGGAGGGGGAGGGAGAAAGATTTCATAAATGTCCTTATTATTAGCACATATGCTTAATGATCCAATGACGAATGGGACTGTGATCAAAAGCGTTGTGTAGACATATACAATACGCCGACGTTTCGACCCTGTGTATCGCGCAAGAAGTGAAAGTGCGTCCAGGCGGGTCTTCCTCAGGGCAGGAGGGGGGAGAGATGGCAGCCCAAAAGCAGATTCCTTGGTGGGCCTGCGACTAATAATTTCTTGGTCAGGTATGGGTAGGAAAATAAATCATACGGATCTCCACCAGCTGGTTTGGAGCCTCAAAGATAAACTGTTTTGGACTTCCACCCGTCGTTTGGAGTCGTGTTTGTGCCAGTCCGATGTGTTTCGTGATCTGGAATTCAAGCCTCCTTCTGTCCGTGGTTTATTTAAAAAAAATAAAAAAATAAAATCTTTCTCCCTCCCCATTTTTTGCACAATTGTTTCTGTATATAGTGGTCTATATTTATCACCATTCACCACATGTCACTGTTTCACCACTGTCACGTACTTCACATTGCAATTGAAAATGTAAATTGCGACAGTCTTTATTATTTGATTTTCTCTTAATACATTATTGATTCAAAAAATGTTGGTGTGTGTTATATCTTTATTTGCTATTCTTTGTAAATCATTTATATTGGTTATAAGTAAGCTGTTGCTACTTGTCCTAAATAATTGATACCCCGACAGAACCAATTTTTCCTTTAAAAAAAAGAACTAGACAACAGCCAAGACAACCTCCCCAAGCGGCATGTGGTCCAAATGCAGCAGAGGGGAGACGGAGACGGGCAGAAATCACGCAACATTACTTTTAAGGTGGGTAATCACAAAACAACATAGTATTTGCTCAGAGGTTTATTGTGAGAATTGTGTGGTTGTGTTAATGCACACATACCATGTGCAGACAAGTGCAGTGTGGGTACAGACAATTAAATGTCATTGCCTTGGCACTTAAACTTCAGTGTGGACTAGTTACAAGATTCTGGTTACCGCACCAGAATTGTACCTGTCCAAATGTCTATTTCTTCCTGCCACGCACTCCTGTGGCCCTTTCAGTAGGCTCAGCTACATCCCTCATTGAGCCTTCTGTGCCAGCGTAACTCCTGGTACTGCGCCTCCTGGTATGTGTCACAGGTTCCAGTAGGCTGCTGAGGCTGGAGGCCTCCTCACTGTCCCCCCCTGCATGCATGTTGTTTCCACTAGCTGCTGCAGTCTGGAATTGTTCTACTGCATTGGTGACCTGGATGAGGCCCCTGGCCACATCCCCGCAGCAGTGGCTCATCTCCACCTGCATGCTGACAGCACACCTGGAAAGCTGAGCTGTAGTTGTACTCAGCCTATTTATTGCCCTGGTGTAACTCTGCATGCGTCCCAATGAATTGTGATGCTCCTGCCATGTGAGGCATGCTCAGCCTGGATGACCCTGCTTATATCTTGTATGGCTGTTGCAACACTGTCTAGTTTTTCGGTGTTCGCCCTGTGCCCTTCAACTACCGCAGTTGTTAGCTCTCTCAGGCAGTCACGAATGTCCCCCATGTGTGTTGCCATTGTCCCCAGTTGGCCCTGCATATTCCTTCCTTGCAGGCGCTAGACCCTCAGCATCTTGGCCTCAAGCCCACTGCAGGCCGGTGCACCATTGTCCTCTGCAGACGTCAGGATTGCCCTGGACCTTCGCCTGCGGAACTGCATGGAACGGCACCGCATTGTTACCTCTGGTGGTGGTGGTGTTGCATGGGCAGGCTGCTGTGTGGGAGCTCCTGTTTGGCTGACTTCATCACTCGCCAAATCAGGCAGTGGTTGGACTATTCGCCTGCGTCGAGTGAGAGCAGGTATGGGTGAGGATGCTGGCAGTTCTGGTCCCTCATCAGGCTGTTCCAGTGATCCCTCTTACTCGTGGTTGTCAGACACGTCACTGTCCTGTGCTGCATCTGTGATTTTAAACAGTGCAAGTTCAGTTACTATTTTTCTGCACCTGTTTGTGACATAGCGCAAGCAAAAGTCTAATAAATCTACTTATGTAATGTACAAAGTCTACTTTAGTCACTTCCTTGCTGTACTCTGCTACAGTAAAGCTGTTTTTGTCCCTCCATGCCTTGCCCTTACATTTGTCTGTATACAACTCCCACAATGCCTTTGGGTGTTGCAAGTAAAAAGTGGACTGGACTCAGGTGTGCTACACTACGCAGTGTATGCACTTGGGGCTATTTTAGTTACATTTGACATTGAAATATGTTTAGCTGTGGTCTTACCTTGGAAGGTGCTCACATGTTTAGAGGTGCCTCTGGCTGCAGTGTGGATTTCACCATGTCCTCCAGTGGGGTGTTTGATCGTACAGTAGATGGTCCACCTCCAGTTTTTTTTGCAGCGGCTAGCCTTTTAGCCACCCTCTCTTTAGCTCGGCTGCGCAGATCGTACCATCTTTTGCGCAGGTCAGGGATTGCACGCTGTGTAACCCCCAAAGCATTGACCTTAGCTTGGATTCCCAGCCAAATTTTTCTCTTGACAGACTCAGCAACCTGCAGGGAGAGTTTCCCAAATAGCCGGTCATGGTTCAACACCACTTCCTCAGTGAGGATTTCAAGTTCCTTTTCGCTAAATTTTATCTTTCTCTTCCTGCCTTCTCCTTTATTTTTCTCTTTTTCTGTGGCCATGCTGTAGTTTTCTCACTGCTTCTGCTCCAAACACAGTTTCTTCCAGCTGAGCTCCACCAGTCTTCCTCCTCCTCAGACTCTCCCTGTGAACAGGTATGTGCATTCAGTGGATCACTTCCTGGTTGTGATGTCATCACAATGCAGCAATATGGGTAAATCGCAATTTGCGACTCTGTAATTGCGAAATCGCTATTACCGATTCATTAAACAGGTATTCGCTATTGATGATAGCGATTTTTACCGATTCGCAACTCTTTTCCGAATTTATTGATCCATTGAGTTTTGCGATTTCGTAATAGCGATTTCTTATTAATCGCTATTAAGGAATCGCTAATTCAGTTTTTGATGCATGTGCCCCTATATTTCCACTTAAAACCATCAACGCACACTTAGGCCCGATTTCGATGGATTCGGTACTGGGACGGACCGACCTCCTGTTGGAGGTCCCAACCCAGCAATTAGGATGCGACGGAACACTGTTCGGTCACACTCCTATCCTTTACAATGACAGCATGCATTCCGACCGGAATGCATGCTCTCATTGTAAAGAGAAGAGTTGCAGTTCAACCCTGCACCCCGTGGCAGGCACCTTGAGGTGCCTGCCATGGGGTGCAGGGAACTACAGGGGGACCATAGGTGCCCCCTCGGACTCCAACCGGAGGCCGTGCACCCATTGGGGCCCCCAAAGTCGACTTCCGACAGCCTTTCTGTGTCGGAAAGGCCGGCACAGAAAGGCTGTTGGAATCTGACATTGTAATCCCTCGGGGGGAAAGAGCCACCCTTGGGATTACTGGAGGCTTTCCGAATAGCAGGCGGGCTCTCTGAGCCCATCGGAAGCCATTCGGAAATCCAGTTCGGATTCCTTTCCGACTGACTCCATCCAAATGGGTCGGTCGGAAATGAATCCGAACAGCTGATTATGATGCCGTAGGAAACGGCTCCGCCCCTTGCCATAGGAACGTTTCACTACTGCATCGTAATCGGCACCTAAGTGTGGGCTAAACAACATGGCTGCCTTAAAATTTTGTAAGGGCTTGATTACCCATTTCCTATACTGTCTTGTCATAGGCATGTAAGGCGGTATACAGCAAAAAACACTGCTGTATGCTGCAGCCCAATATATCATACATTTTTGTCCCTAATTACTACAAATACTTAATGTACTTAATGGATTTTCATGAAATAGAAAAAAGGATTCTTCCCACACCATAATCTAAAGTCCTGTCAAATTTCATGAAAATCCGTTAAGCACATTGGTGTAAAAACATCTTTTATGGCCCCCCTTTTTTTGCACCAGCATACCTAATCATCATGAAACGTTGCATTGTCCACCAATGTAGAAAAAGGAAAAGGTCTGCAAAGTTTCATGAAGATTTGTCAAATGGTGACAAAGTTATTACCTATCAAAAATCTGAGGAAATTCTACCCCCTGTGGAAGCCTAACTATAACCACAGAGTGGCTACCGCCACTCTGTGATATATATATATATATATCCTTTGGGATCCAGATTTTTGCCCTGGCTGGCTGTTGTTTTCTTGTGATCCTCCATCTTCAAGTATATGTATATATATATATCCAACAAAAGGTTAGCTCCGGCAGTAAATAGTTCATCTTTATTTTTGCTTTGTGGGTCCGCTGTTTGATTCAGCCAAAATACACAAAATGTCATACCCATGTGGGTTGGTGCTATGTCCTGATGGAACGCCTGCCCCGCTTTCCAGCTGCCAAATCCCAAGATCATGTCGGCACCAACCTGGTCCCAACCTGCCTCCCATGTGCCAGCACCAACTCTCCGTCTGCACGGGCCCGCAGACAAGCGGTGGGCGTCTTTCGTCGGCTGGGCTCCAGCCGCACAAATATCCAACAAAAGGTTAGCCCCATTGAAAGACGCCTCCGGCAGTAAATACTTGGGAGTACCTTGGCGGCACTACGAGACCCATAAAGCCATGAGGATGGCCACGTCCATGGGGGCAGGGACTTGAAATTTATATTGTGCGCAAGAAACGCAGCTGTTTCATTTAAGCAGAATCGCCACTGAAGAAAGGGTGTTATCCCTGAAACGCGTCTGGCGTGCTGTTATTTGGTTGCTTGTTACCTGTGGGAAGCCTGCTTGCAAGTTGTTGAAAGCAAAAATAAAGATGAACTATTAACTGCCGGAGGCGTCTTTCAATGGGGCTAACCTTTTGTTGGATATATATATATATATATATATATATATATATATATATATATTATCTACTGGCGGTCGCCAGTAGATAGTTATAGTTAGGACCTATTTTCCATAGGAAATCCGCAACATTCTATTTGAAATAACTCTTGCGTCGGTTGATGAATCTTCGCGAAATTTTCAAACTTTATGGCCCGCTCCGGTCCGCTCCTACCCTGAAAGTTTCGGGGTGATTCGTCAAGCGGGGGCCGAGAAAAAGGGGGTCCCAAAACGTGTTTTCCCCATTCATTTTCCCATAGGAAACTTTAGCCACGGCTACAGCTCGAACTGCTGAACGGAATTACACCAAATTTGGCAAAGAGGTAGTTCTTGGTTCAGAAAGAACCCTTTTGTTAAATGGTGTAAATCCGTTCAGTAGTTCCTGTGAAAATCAAAAGGAAAATCACATATATATCTATGGCCGCGTCGGATTCGCGCACCCTCCCGATCACGAGCTGCTTGCTAATTGGCTGTCAACACTCCAAATCAGGAAGTGTTGGCAGCCATTTTGTCCCTCGGTAGAACCGAGGACAGAAACAAGTGCGCAAAGCGCAAAAAGGGGGCAGGGTAGAAACACCCTGACCCCTAGGTCTGCTCAGGGGTCCCACAAGGACCCCTGGGCAGAAAAAGCATTTTTATTTTTTAAATCGGCGGGATGCGCTTAGGGTGCACGAATCCCGCCGAGAAAAAAAAAGAAACAAGTGCGCAAAATGCACAAAGGGGCAGGGTAGAAACACCCTGACTCCCTAGGTCTGCTCAGGGGGTCCCACAAGGACCCCCTGGGCAGAAAAAAGCATTTTTTTTTAAAAAAAAATCGGCAGGATGCGCTCAGGGTGCGCGGATCCTGCCAAAAAAAAAAAAATCGAAGCGCGGTCTCCCGCGCTTGATGCAAATTTGCCCCCGGGTGGCCCAAGTCCCGGGGGCATGCGAGGGGTGGGTTTATTGTTTATGGGGGCCTCTAAGGCCCCAAAGCCCCGGGACCACCACCCCCGGGGCTTTTAAAAAATGATGGCGGGAGGGCTGTGCGCCCTCCCGCTGCCCCGGGACCGCCATCCCCCGGGGATGTTTTTTTTTTTAATTAAAAAACCTGTGTGGGGGGCTCCAGCCCCCACACGCCCGGGACCGCCACCTCCCCGGGGCACTAAAGATTTAAATATGGGGGTCCGTTACGGACACCCAGAGCCCGGGGACCACCACCTCCCCAGGGCTTTGAACAAGTTGGGAGGGGGACGCGCGGCCCCCTCCTGGAGCCAGTGATGGCCCTGGGGACCACCACCCCCAGGGCCGGCTCCTGCAGTGTCCCGGGTGCCTACCCCCGGGACACTGTAGTTGCTATGACAGGACGGGAGCATCGCGGCTCCCGTCCTGTCATAGCAGACTTGTTTGCATTTTGAAAGAAAGAGCAGGAAACCTGCTCTCTCTTTCAAAATGCAAACTCAATTGCTTTTCCACACGGGGAGCAGCATGTTAGCTGCTCCCCATGTGGAAAAGCAATGCCGGCTCGCGCAGGAGGTGGGGAGCCGGCTGGGACTGTGGGGGATTGGGGACCCCCACAGTCTCCAACGAGAGGCCAGGCCCCGCGGGATGGGGTCCCCGGGCCATAAGTGGCCCAGGAGGGGGCCACGCAGCCCCCTCCCCAATTATAAAAAAAGGGCAAGGCCGGCCCCGGGGGATGGGGTCCCCGGGGCCTTAAATGGCCTGAGGAAGGGGGCCAAGCAGCCCCCCTCCAAATATTTTTTTTAAAAATAAATAAAAAGAGGGCATGCCCCGGGGATGGGGTCCCCGGGGCCAATAGAGGCCCAGGAAAGGGGGCCACGCAGCCCCCTCCCATAAAAAAAAAAGGAAATGGAAAAAAAAAACGGCATCGTGCCGGTGGCCCCGCCCCTCCCTGCAGCAGTGTGCAAACGCGACCCCTGGCGCGTTTTAAGAAGGGAAGTAATTCCCCTTGAATACTGGGGGTCCCTGGGGGCCAACTAGCCCACCAGGAACCTTCAGTATGCGCCAGGGGCTGTGTTGCAGAGAGGTGTACAGAGGCCACGCCCCTTTATACACCTCTCTGCAACGCAGCTCTGTGGCGCTTTTTGAAGGTACATGGTGGGCTAGTTTGACTCCAGGGACCCTCAGGATTCAAGGGGACTTAATCCCCCAACTTAAAACGCGCCACGGGCGCGTTTGCACAGTGGTGAAGGGAGGGCGGGGCTTCAGGTGACATGTGTGAAAACAGGCCCCGTGGCGCATTTTAAGATGGGGAATGAAATCCCCTTCAATCCTGAGGGTCCTGGGGCCAACTAGCCCACCAGGTACGTCCAGAAAGCGCCACAGAGCTGTGTTGCAGAGAGGTGCAAAAAGGGCGTGGCCTCTGAACACCTCTCTGCAACGCAGCTCCCTGGCGCATACTGGAGGTACAGGGTGGGCTAGTTGGACCCCAGGGACCCTCATGATTCAAGGGGACTTAATCCCCAACTTAAAACGCGCCATGGGCGCGTTTGCACAGATGTCACGTCAGGCCCCGCCCCCTCCCTTCACCATTGTGCAAATATTCCTCTAAAATCAGCCGAACTACAAATTCCGATTTACTCACCTGTTATCAGGAGAGACCTCAGTGCTGCATCTTTGAGCCCAGTACTGATCCTGAAAAGTAATTTTAACCGTACTTACTAGTAACTTGAATTTCCTTCCATAGGCTAACATTGACTGGTTTCACTTGGAAATTCTTCTAAGTGTGGAGTTTTGGAACTTTATAATATTCCTCTAAAATCAGCCAAAATACGAATTCCAATTTACTCACCTGTTATCAGGAGAGACCTCAGTGCTGCATCTTTCAGCCCAGTACTGATCCTGAAAAGTAATTTTAACCGTACTTACCAGTAACTTGAATTTCCTTCCATAGGATATCATTGCCTGCTTTTTGCTGAAAAAGTTTCTAAGTGTCGATTTTTGAAACATACAAATATTCCTCTAAAATCAGCAGAACTACGAATTCCGATTTACTCACCTGTTATCAGGAGAGAACCCAGTACTGCATCTTTTAGCCCAGCACTGACCTTGAAAAGTAATTCTAACCGTACTTACCAGTAACTTGTATTTCCTTCCATAGGAATCCATTGTCTGGTTTTCAGCAGAAAAGTTTGTGTCGATTTTTGAAACATACAAATATTCCTCTAAAATCAGCAGAACTACAAATTCCGATTTACTCACCTGTTATCAGGAGAGACCTCAGTGCTGCATCTTTGAGCCCAGTACTGATCCTGAAAAGTAATTTTAACCGTACTTACCAGTAACTTGAATTTCCTTCCATAGGCTAACATTGACTGGTTTCACTTGGAAATTCTTCTAAGTGTGGAGTTTTGGAACTTTATAATATTCCTCTAAAATCAGCCAAAACACGAATTCCAATTTACTCACCTGTTATCAGGAGAGACCTCAGTGCTGCATCTTTCAGCCCAGTACTGATCCTGAAAAGTAATTTTAACCGTACTTACTAGTAACTTGAATTTCCTTCCATAGGATATCATTGCCTGCTTTTTGCTGAAAACGTTTCTAAGTGTCGATTTTTGAAACATACAAATATTCCTCTAAAATCAGCAGAACTACAAATTCCGATTTACTCACCTGTTATCAGGAGAGAACCCAGTGCTGCATCTTTTAGCCCAGCACTGACCCTGAAAAGTAATTCTAACCGTACTTACCAGTAACTTGTATTTCCTTCCATAGGAATCCATTGTCTGGTTTTCAGCAGAAAAGTTTCAAAGTGTCGATTTTCACAAACTACAAATATTCCTTAAAAATCGCCTGTATGACTTAAACGCATTCTTTCAACTGTTTACAGGAGATGCACCAGTGCTGGATACAGGATCCACCACTGAGTAAGAAAAAGTAACGATAACACTACTTACCTGCTAAGTGAATTTCCTCCCATAGGATAACATTGGTGATTCTATGTGAAAAAGTTTCTAAGTGTCAACTTTTAAAATACAATAATATTCCTTAAAAATCACTACTGTAACCAAAACGCTTTTACTCAACTGTTTACAGGAGATGTCCCAGGACTGAATCTAGGATCCAGTCCTGTGGTTAGAAAAGTAATCCATAAAGTAACTAATTGCATTTAACTAGAAATTCACATTGAGCTCAATGTTGAATTGTGTTTGAAATTGTGTTGCCCATTGCAACAACTGTAACTACTGTACTTAAAAGTCTATTGCCTATTTGCAAAGTATTTAAACTAAAGTAATTCATTCTGAGAAAGTATATTTTGTAATGTAATGTATAATGTAATTACAATGTAATTTAAAAATAAAATATGTAAAAATAAATAGTTTAAAAAAATGTAGTAAATCAGTATCAAAAAAATAAATATGAAAATTAATACATTTAAAAATTGTCATTTACAAAACCTTTGAAATTCACTGAAAAAACCATAGGTTTTAGGGGCGTTATAGTTAGAAATTAGCATTTAAAAACCTTTGAAATTCACTGAAAAAACCATAGGTTTCAGGCACGTTATAGTTAGAAATTAGCATTTAAAAACCTTTGAAATTCACTGAAAAAACCATAGGTTTCAGACACGTTATAGTTAGAAATTAGCATTTAAAAAACCTTTGAAATTCACTGAAAAACCATAGGTTTTAGGGACAGTTATAGTTAGTTGGACATTTCACTCGTACAAAACCATAGAAATTCCCCGTTATAGTTAGTTCAGCTAACTATAACTCGCGCCCCGCAATGCACTGCTGATGACGTCACATATTACATCACTCATGACATGGTCAGTGACATCACTGATGACATCACTGATGACATCTCAAATGACATCACTGATGACATCACTGATGGCATCATCCACGTGATAATCTGATGCACCTCCTCACACCCTAATATAACCTTTGATACACCCACTCTAAATTACAGACTGCCATTCGCAAAACCATAGACACTCCAACACCAATAACTACATACCCACTCACTGATTCTTAGGTCTACACACACATCCACTCACTCACCCGTACAGTCACTCATACTTACGGTCACTCAGTACAGGACTATCATATGCACTCATACTCCTATATAGACACTCAAACACCGCCACTCATCCATAGAGGTACTCACACACCTAGTCAGTCATGCAAATAATTAAACACACTGCCATTTACTCACCTATACAGTTATACACACACCAGCTCACTTACTCATACAAATACTAGCACATTCTTACGCTCTTATACAATCACTGATACAAGCACACACTCATCCATACAGTCACTCTCACAATCACACACTCTGCTTATAGCTATTTATATACTCCAACACACATATATACTGCCTTTCACATATGTAGTTACTCACACATGTACCACTGGGACATACATTCACTCACTAACACACTCTTACACACACTTACCCACCCATACAGCCTATCACAGATGATCTCTTGAAACCATCCACCCAGTGAATCACCCACTCACACATCTATGCACAGAGTCGCACACACCCCACCCACACAAACACTCAGGCACCCATACAGATACTCAGACAACCAATCAATAACTCATATAGACACTCATGTAGCTATTCACAAACCCATGCAGCCACTTACACAGCAACAGACAGACGGTTACAGACATTCACCCAGTTTAGTCACTAACCCTTGCATTCAGTAAGATACGTTTAATCACTCACTTATAGAGTCAGTCACGCACCTACTAAATCCTTCATCCACACACTTATCCACCCACTCATTCTTCAATACACCTTTCCCTATATATTAAAAATATTTAAACTTTACAGAAACACAGTCACTGGATGATGTCATCAGTGATGTCATTTGAGATGTCATCAGTGATGTCATCAGTGATGTCACTGACCATGTCATGAGTGATGTAATATGTGACGTCATCAGCAGTGCATTATGGGCGCGAGTTATAGTTAGCTGAACTAACTATAACGGGGAATTTCTATGGTTTTGTACGAGTGAAATGTCCAACTAACTATAACTGTCCCTAAAACCTATGGTTTTTTCAGTGAATTTCAAAGGTTTTTTAAATGCTAATTTCTAACTATAACGTGTCTGAAACCTATGGTTTTTTCAGTGAATATATATATACATATATATCTCACAAGAAAATCCCAAGGTTCAGCCACACTGGAGAAACACACGGGCACAGACTCCAATTTGATAAGTACGTTATTTAATCCAACAAAACAAGGTCCAAATGACGCGTTTCTATATATATATATATAGAGAGAGAGAGAGAGAGAGAGCGAGAGAGAGGGAGAGAGAGAGAGAGAGAGAGAGAGAGATATACTTACCATGATGGTAAAGGCATGCGTGGTAAATGCATGCATTGTTATGTCATATATTCGCCAAAAATATGTGATATAATTAACAGGCCCTTAATTGCTAATGACATAAAATGAGTTCCCAGATTTAAGAAACAGACTGGGGTTTGTCACTTTCCCAAGAATACAACCAGGAAGAGTCTACTGGTCGTATCCATAAATAAACCCTGGGTGCTGATAAGTTAAGTGTCTACCACAGTTTTGAGTTGACTGGTGTATTTGAGTAGTTGAGAGCTCCAGCAGCGCGATTGTGTCAACTTAGACAGAGGTAAATGGTTGCTTGTCACTGAAACTTCCAAGGCTCGGGCTTCTGTTGGCAGGAATTGTAGCCGCATTTGTTGAAATATCTAAAGTAAACAAGAGCACATAATACCATAACATAATAGCAAGCAGTAGTTGCTGGCAGGGAACGGGGGTGGAGGGACGGTCTGAGGAACAAAATATAAAAAATAAAAACACTTACCTCCGTCCTCACAGCCACCGGCCACCATCTCTCCTCCGTTGCTTTGACCCATAAGGAGGAAACACCCAGGCCCCCTAAGCCAATCACAACGCTGCAATGCAGCATTGTGATTGGTCTTAGCGCCATGGTTCGGCGCTCAGACAGGGACAGGGGGCCTGGGCATGTTCCCCACCAGGCTGTGCATTACAACCTGGAGGGGAACATGCTAAGCGCTCATGAATGTTTGGCCTGCCCCAGACAGCCGTCTAAGCAGTCATGTGCACTTAGGGGTATATTCACAAGAACGTGTGATAATTACCGCAAGAGTAGCGCAACGCAACTTTCAGCATCGCAGCCTATCCCGGGATAATAACCCCGTGACAACGTGGAATTCACAACACGGCGGTAGCATGCGATAGTTGGCCGACACCGTGCCAATGCTCGCGATACAACCACCTCAATGGAGATAAAAACACAAACCACAACGCGAAAAAAGCTGCGATGGGCCAAAGCGCGATAAGAAAACAGTGACAACCAGCGTGAGGGCAGCAATCCTCACGCGCAATGCGGGAAAAAGCACAAGAACAGCATACAGAAAATGCCACAGAACTAAATACATCAACAGCGGAGTACCACGGATGCACCCTGGCCAACTGCAGAGGACAACATGCACACCACAACATCCAAGCACCGTGGAAGAACAGAACCTACAGGCACACCGCATGAAAGAGACCAGTGGCAGACAAATCAGAGCCGCAGGAGCGACACACCCACCGTGCAGCATACGCACATAAGCAGAAGTGCACCTCAACATTGACAACATCCCGGTACAAACAGCAACACCTTCACAACTGAACACAGGACACAACTGGTTCGGAAAATGTGCACAACCTGGCAAATCACATCTGAAACCCCAGGGATATGTAACATGACAATGTACAATTCCAACCTGTAACCTGCAAATATGTTTTATTCACACATGCAGTGAAATTGGACATTTACTACTGTCCCATGAATGCCACGGACGGTCACAATGTGACGTGCTCATGAGAAGTAAGTGTCAATGATGGAGTCCCTACGGGCCATTCCTGCCGCAGCTGCAGTGGGATGTGGGCCACCTGCCCCATCACCACCATCATCGTCCGGTACCTCTGGAACTGGGATCCATGGGGCCCTGGCGCAAACACAGATGTTGTGCAACACACAACATGCAACGATCATCTTGCACACGACGTCTGGGCTGTACAGGAGCTTCCCACCAGTGCCGTCCAGGCACCTGAAACGTGACTTCAACACGCCAAATGTGCGTTCAACGATGCCCCTGGTGCGTATGTGGGCCGCATTGTACTGCCTCTGGGCGGGTGTGTTCGGGTCCCGGAGGGGTGTCATCATCCAAGGGCAGAGTGCATATCCTTGATCACCTGTGACAGTGCAGGGAGAAAAGAGTCAATACTTGGTTCGGCAGGATGTGATGGCAGGCCCACCAATTCAGTGACGCCTGTGCTGGCTGTGTGTGGGGTGAGTGTAAGCTAGCCCTCAGGGAGTAGCTGGTGCTGGCAACTACACCAACAGTCATCAGATACACAGACATGCAATGTCAGAACTACAAGGGGGATGACTCGAGTCGCACAGGGCTAGTCGCCCCGGATGCACAGCGGCCGACACGGGCCCACCGCCACGGGACGCTGACCTGCGGGAGACTGGGGTAGGGTCATGAGGGCAGAGCAGTGCCTCGCATGTGTCATGGCTGCATTCCGCATCTCCACACGTTCAGCTGTTGTGTGGCTGTGGTGCCATGTGAAGTCTGTATTGGTTGCAGGGGTAGCCCAGGATGACCATGGAGTGGTGTAGTCGTGTCTGATAGGTGGTCGTGTAGTTTGACATGTCGGATGTGGTTTGATCACGTGTGCATCCCCACAGTTATGCTTTGTGCGTTGTTGGCTGTGGGATGTGTGGTGTGTTGATTTGGTACTTACCAACGAGCAGTCCCGTTCCATATGTGCCATCCTGGAAGCGCTGGTTGATGATGGACTGTCGGAAGATGAAGGAATCATGCACACTGCCTTGGTAGTTGGCAACGACATTGGTGAAGAGTCCCCGGTGGTCCACTATTGCCTGCACATAGATGGAATGCATGTGCTTCCTGTTGCAGTAGTGGTGTGCAGTATCTGCAGGGGGCACAAGTGGGACATGTGTGCAGTTGATTGCCCCCAACACGCCCGGGAATCCGGCTATGGCGTAGAAGCCTTGCTTAGTCTCCAGCTGTTCCTGCGCAGTGTTGGGGAAGTGGAGGTACGGGGGTATGAAGCTGATGATGGCATCCAGGACAGGTGTGATGAACTTTGATAGGGCTGGCTGTGAGACCCCTCCGACTCTGGCAGTTGTTGTTTGGAAGGTACCAGAGGCCAACAGGTGCAGCACTGCCAGCAGCTTTGTCTGCGGAGGGATGTTTGTTCTCCGCTGTGTTGGGACTGTCAGCCTGTGGGCGATGTGGGTCATGATGCGTAGGATGGTTGTCCTTTTGAGCCTGTAGTGGGCAATGACTTCCGCGGGCGTTAGGTCTGTGAGAGTGGTGTGTTTTCGGTAGGTCCGCTGTCTTACTCTACGCTGCCTCTGTGGTGGTCCGGGGGGGGCGGGTCCGGGTCCTGGGGGTGGTGGCGGTCCTGGGGGTGGTGGCGGTGGGTGTTGTGGCCCTGTTGGGGCTCCAAGCTGCATGATGAGTAGCTCCATGGTGTTGTTTGTTCTTCGGGTATGGCTGTGTGTGGGGCTCCGTTGACTACTGCAGGTAGACGTCCGTCTTTACACCTGCTTGAGGCAGGTGTTAAATACCTGCGGCTACCGCGGCTTATCGCCTGTTTTTGGTTCGCTTCGCAGTTATGTCAGTTCGTTGTGAAAGTGGTGTTGTTGTTTTTTCGTGTGTTTTTGAACGGGAACGCCTACTCTGCATCTCATTAGGGTTAGTTGGTGGTGTCCGCCGTGGTGTTAGATTTTGGGGCAGTTATCGCGGGAATAATGGCTTTGTCTGCAGTTTGCACCAGCTTGTGAATGGGGTGTTAAATCTATCTCCACTTTTGTTGCATTAAGGTGGACATAAATCGGAGTTGAATCCTTGTGAATATGCCCCTTAGTGTGCACAAACCACTCCTCTGCATGTGCCACCAGCCCCGCCCTAACCCAGCCCCGAACCTACGAAAAATAAAATGATAACTACATTATTATCATTTTATGTTTTCTTTTTCCTCCTCTGAGAGCAGTGGGGCAACGCTCCTACGCCTTAGCGGAGGAGCCACCCCTGATTGGCACATCACCACAAAACAGTCAAATGTGAACGCAACAGAACAGCCACAGTATAACACAACAAAATCAATTACAATAATAAACCATAAATACATAGCAGCACAAATAACAGAACACATCACTACCGCAAGAAAATGCGGTACTTAAGACATGCACAAACGTTCTTGTTACTCATCATCACCACTCCCAGAACCCTAGTTTCATAATATGGTGGTAAAAAGTGTTTGGAGCCAGCACCGCCTTAACTTACCACCAAGAGTATAAATTAGCACCCCTTAAAAACGTTAAGCACAACAAGCCTGATTCACAGACTTAAACATAGCTGCCAAGGTTTCAGATTGCTTATGTGTGACATTTTCATAATTTCAGTGTAATTATGAGTGACATTTAACAACTATGAGTGACACTTTCTCGCTTGCAAAATCAAGCAATGAAGACGAGGGAAATATATAAATATCAGAAATTACACCCATTTGAGCAACAAGAAACACTGAGAAAATCTGAATAATGCTGCAAAGCACCAGAAATGGAAGGGCACTAGGATTTGAGAAAGGCCCCAGCGTGGAGCCTGAGCCAACCTCACTGCTGAACTCAACTTTGTGCAGACTGCAGACAGTGACTGCAATGCAGAGCTTAGCTCAGTCACTGTAACACCTGACGCGTGGTACTTGGCAGGGCTGGTTTACTCAGACCATGCAATTCTGAAAGTAAATTGCAAAACATTGGTAGTTGGTGGAATCAAAGTTACCAGGAGTCTCCCTAAAGATATTTCTGCTCTTTGAGGATTAGGAATCTCCATCCTCCATCACTCTGCAGTGAGTGTGACTGCAAGAGGCTGAGACGCTGCATGAAGCCACCAATGAATTTTATTCAAATCATCTAGCAGTGACCAGATGTTACTGGTGCAAGTGTCAGAATAGCTGTGACTGCAAGTAGGAGAGCAGGGGTGAACACTAGTGCCAGAGCAGAGGTCAGCGCTGCTGTGAGAGAGATTAATGATGCCAGTCCAAGTGTGAGTGCATATGAGAGCTAAAGTGCCAGTACAGGTGCTGGTACAAGTGACAGTAAAGGTGTGAGCAAGGTGAGTGTGAGCTTACTGGTGGAAGTTCCAGTTGCGTGAGTGAGGTGCAAATGAGAATACTTTGCAACATCCATTGCAGGTGCGAGGAAAGTTACTGGTGCATGTGGCAGTGAGGTGTGAATGAGGTTGCTGGCGTAAGTTTACTAGTGATTTTAGGAGTGCAGGTGTGAGTGAATTAAATGCACTTGCTTATCTTCCTATGCACTCACTAACTTATTTATAGGCATCCATTCTCTCATCTACTTGCTCACTCATTTGTCCATCCATGCACTCTTGTTATCTTATTCACCCATTAAACAGCTCATGCATAGTTATCACTCCATGCATTCTTCTATACATCCACTAATCTATCCAAGTAGCACTTATTTATATTCACTCACTTATCCATGCACTCAGCCGCACCCTTTCATTCATTTATGCACCCACACACCAATACCTCATCTACTCTTGCATTCAACTATCCATTCAACCATCCATGAATGGCGTGCTCATATATACGTACATCTATGCAGATGCACAAACATTCACACATACCCCCAGAGACACTCAAATGGACAAACTCGCCAATCAATGAAAACAGTGTTGATTAAAAAAGCAGACTTATGGTCGTTGCTAGTGCTTGCATTATTTTAATTGTCATTTTGTAAATCAGCTTTATCCTCCTTCTCGAGGCTTGTTTTGACGTGCTTATTGTTCAGTCAAAGATGTGTTGCTCCATCTAGTACGTCCTGTTTTGCAAGGGGGCGAGCAAGCAAAATATGCACCACTCCTCTCAGTAATTATGTACCAAACTGTTTACTGGCTTCGAGGGCACGGAAAGGAGTGCAGTGTGACACTTGAAGAAAGCTACGAGGACTCCTGCTTACGATATGAAGCTGGGAAAAAGGAGCGGCTTCTTTGTTATCAGTCCAGCAAAGCAGCTCAAACATTTAAATGAGCTGCAATGGAATTGTCAGTGAGCGCACATTGCAGGTGCCTTAACTCATGTTATGTTATGTTATTATCATTTATAAAGCGCGTTATCACCGACCGGTCTCTAAGCGCTATGAGAGAGAGCCCTGCCCTAGCACGTGAAGGAGATGTAAATGATTAGGTTGTGCCCCAAGCTTCCACAAAGAGGAGTGTTTTTAACTTCTTTCTAAAGGGAAGAAGGGCTTGTTCCTTCCGCAGATTCTCCGGTAGCTGATTCCATAATACAGGAATTAAAGTTGAAAAGGCTCTGCCACCTTTTGAGGTCATACTAAAACGAGGGCAGGCCAGCAGGCCGGCCTCGGAGGATCGTAGTGGCCTACCAGGGGTATAGGTAGCCAGGCGATCCTTAATGTAGGTTGGGGCTTGGCCGTAAATGGCTTTGTGCGCAATGCAAAGCCCCTTAAATCTAATTCTTTGCCTGATCGGAAGCCAGTGAAGCTGGCGTAGGAGGGGGGTGGCATGAGCCCTCCTAGGCAGTTTGAAAATCAATCTGGCTGCGTCATTCATAATGACCTGTAATCTAGCGAGCAACTTTCCTGGGAGGCCAATATACAGGGAGTTCCCGTAGTCCAAACGCGACATTATCAAGGCTGAAACTGCCGTTCTAAGAGTTGCAAAGGTGAGAAGGGGGGCCAGCTTCCGTAACTGTCTAAGCAAGCCAACACATGTGCCTGCTACGGCAGATACCTGTTGCGTCATGGACAGCTTGGCATCAATTTTAATGCCGAGGCTTTTTACGGCCGAGGCTGGCTCAGGATTTGCGCCCAACTCTTGTGGCCAGAAAAGGTCACTCCAAGTCTGGAGTCTGTGGTGATGGCCAGTACCTCAGTCTTATCAGGGTTAATTTTGATGGAATTGGCCGTCATCCAGTTAACTGTATATTTCAAAATGTTTTGCATTCGAGAGTGGGCAGCCGGGGCGTTTTCTATCTGAATGATAATTTGAGTGTCATCTGCATAGTTGTAGATCTGGCACTCCATGAGATTCAGTGCGGCTATCAGAGGTTGGAGGTAGACATTAAATAAAAGAGGAGACAGCGCTGAACCCTGTGGCACCCCACACAAGAGATTGCCGGAGTCAGACACGTAGTCAGCCAGTTGTACTCTCTGTGAACGGTCAGAGAGGAAGGACATAAGCCATTTAAGGGCCATGTCCTGGATGCCCAACTCCGAAATCCGTGACAAAAGTTCGTCATGATTGACTGTGTCAAATGCCGCGGATAGGTCAAGCAGCACCAGGGCACATGGTTTTTTCTTATCGGCCCTGAGCCTAATTTCATCCAGCACGGCCAGCATAACCATTTCCGTGCTGTGATGGGCCCTGAAGCCAGCCTGGTTAGTTTGTAGGAGATGGTTGACTTCAACATGGTGTGATATGGACTGCAGCACATGCTGTTCCAACACTTTTGCCAGAAATGGGAGTTGGGAGATTGGCCTAAAATTTTTTTAATTCTTTGCGTCTGCTCCTGGTTTTTTCAAAAGAGGAATAACTCGAGCTTCCTTAAAATCAATAGGGACGTAGCCATATTCAAGAGATTGATTTAACAGCATTAGGACCTCACTTTCGATCGCTGGTGATGCCAACTTGAAGATCCTCGGTGGACAAGGGTCCGCAGGAGACCCAGACTTAATCCGACTCATTAGAGGAGACAAGGCATCCAGAGTAAGCTTGGGGAAGGCAGTGAGTGGAACATTATACGCGGGGGGCAAAGGTACTGGTGCTAAGGGGCAATGGACGATAGGAGTGGAGTGGATCTCTGTCAATAGGTCCTTCACTTTTCTCAAAAAGAAGGACTGAAATTCATTACAGTCTTCAGGGCAGTAGGAGGGTCTCTGTTCCTGGGTTTGTCTCAACTCTTTTAAGATCTGAAAGATTTCTTTTTGTGAGTTATCAGCATTCGAGATCCTTGCTTCGTAAAATTCTGCTTTCCTTGCTACAATCGCATCCTTATAGTCTGCAAGCATAGCTTTGTATTCAAGCCTAGCACCTGGGTCATAAGCTCTACGCCAGGCTCTCTCGCATTGGCGTAGGGCCTGTTTCTTGTTTCTAAGGACCTCGTTAAACCAAGGAGCCCCCTTGCCTTTGTCCCTTACTCTTACCCTGCGCATGGGGGCAATTATATTAATAGCATTCTTCAGCCTCGTAGAAAGAGCGGCGCTTTTTTGGTCAAGTTCCAGATTTCCTTGTGTTAAACGTAGGGGAACTGAGATGTCTAAAGTGGAAATCAGGTCGGCAGCATTAATTTTTCCCCATCCCCTCACCATTTTCCACTCCGGGTGGGGACGAACCACTTGTCCGGCAGATGGAAACCAGCCACTAATTAAGTAGTGATCAGACCAAGCACAGGGACTGATCTCTAGTGGACTGGTTGGTGGATGGGAGGTCCAGACCAGATCAAGTATATGGCCCTTCTCGTGCGTGGGTGCATTCACCAATTGCCTCAGTTCCAGGGAACCTAGTGCCTCTTCCAACTGTATGGCCTGGCTATCTTTTGGTGTCTGATCCCAGTGGAGGTTGAAATCCCCCATTACTAGGATGCATTGATACCGAGACCGGATATCAATAACTAATTCAATAAAAGACTCCACAAATTTAGGTGACGTTCGTGGCGGGCGATAGACTATTAGGACAATTAGGCAGGTAGTCTGGGAGCAGAACTTAGCTCCCCAACACGTCAGCCCCTCGATGCTTTCTGCACACAGGGTCTCTGCCTGTAACTGTTGGTTATACAGAATGGCAACTCCACCTCCTCTAGAACCGCCAGTTCTATTATGACAGAGGGCGGTGAAGTTCGAGGGTGTGGCTGCCACTAGGTCTGGTGCTGAGGACTCCTCCAGCCAGGTTTCTGTAACTCCAAGTATGTCTAGTTGGTCATCTTGGAGAAGCGAGAATACCTCGAGATTGTGTTTCTGCAAAGAGCGGGTATTAAGAGTGGCTACCCGTAATCCCCGTGGGTCATAGGGCCGGGGCCTCCCAGGAGGGTAAGGTGGGGAGCCTAAACTGCCTACTCCCAAGTGTGTCCTTAATAGGCCCTCCGCCTTAAGTTTAGTAGCCACAAGAGTCTTGAGTGGCAACGTTCCCAGGGCTAGAGACCAGAGTTCCTCCATGGAATATGAGTAGTGGGGGCCAGGGGACTGGCCCCTGGTCCCGGTCGGTCGCGGACGGGCGCAGACGGGCTTGCCTTAGGCGCGCCTTCGGCGCGCCAGCGGCGCGCCCACTGCGCGCGCGCGCTGCGCGCTTGCTCCAGCTCCGAGGATATACTGACAGCTCCTCCCACCCACCAATCAGCCCTGCTGTGCAGCGGCTGACCGTCCCCGAGCAACTAGAGCGTCAAATTAGGCAGAAATGCCCAAGGGTGGCGGAAGTGAGGGAGCGCTGAGCGCAATTAGAGCACAGTACAAGAAATCAATATTAAAAGTGGTCCATTGAAATTAAAACAGCAGCGCTTCGTAAAACCAATGGTTAAAAGCAGACAGCACAAAAACAAACCTCCGCATGGGGCGAGCGCTGCTCTCTCAGTGTGCGCGCTTGCTCCAGCTCCGAGGATATACTGACAGCTCCTCCCACCCACCAATCAGCCCTGCTGTGCAGCAGCTGACCGTCCCCGAGCAACTAGAGCGTCAAATTAGGCAGAAATGCCCAAGGGTGGCGGAAGTGAGGGAGCGCTGAGCGCAATTAGAGCACAGTACAAGAAATCAATATTAAAAGTGGTCCATTGAAATTAAAACAGCAGCGCTTCGTAAAACCAATGGTTAAAAGCAGACAGCACAAAAACAAACCTCCGCATGGGGCGAGCGCGTCTCTCTCAGTGTGCGCGCTTGCTCCAGCTCCGAGGAAATACTGACAGCTCCTCCCACCCACCAATCAGCCCTGCTGTGCAGCAGCTGACCGTCCCCGAGCAACTAGAGCGTCAAATTAGGCAGAAATGCCCAAGGGTGGCGGAAGTGAGGGAGCGCTGAGCGCAATTAGAGCACAGTACAAGAAATCAATATTAAAAGTGGTCCATTGAAATTAAAACAGCAGCGCTTCGTAAAACCAATGGTTAAAAGCAGACAGCACAAAAACAAACCTCCGCATGGGGCGAGCGCGTCTCTCTCAGTGTGCGCGCTTGCTCCAGCTCCGAGGATATACTGACAGCTCCTCCCACCCACCAATCAGCCCTGCTGTGCAGCAGCTGACCGTCCCCGAGCAACTAGAGCGTCAAATTAGGCAGAAATGCCCAAGGGTGGCGGAAGTGAGGGAGCGCTGAGCGCAATTAGAGCACAGTACAAGAAATCAATATTAAAAGTGGTCCATTGAAATTAAAACAGCAGCGCTTCGTAAAACCAATGGTTAAAAGCAGACAGCACAAAAACAAACCTCCGCATGGGGCGAGCGCGTCTCTCTCAGTGTGCGCGCTTGCTCCAGCTCCGAGGAAATACTGACAGCTCCTCCCACCCACCAATCAGCCCTGCTGTGCAGCAGCTGACCGTCCCCGAGCAACTAGAGCGTCAAATTAGGCAGAAATGCCCAAGGGTGGCGGAAGTGAGGGAGCGCTGAGCGCAATTAGAGCACAGTACAAGAAATCAATATTAAAAGTGGTCCATTGAAATTAAAACAGCAGCGCTTCGTAAAACCAATGGTTAAAAGCAGACAGCACAAAAACAAACCTCCGCATGGGGCGAGCGCGTCTCTCTCTCTCATCACAAAGTAGCGCTGCAAAAACACCTCCCGGTCGAGTTCGCGCTATCTATAAAATTGCTCAAGACATAATGCGCCAACACTGCACAGCATGATATCAACCCGAGGCCAGACAAATAAAGGCACCGACCCCCTGGCCAAACTGCCTGCCGGTCCAGAATGTTAAAAGACCTTAAAGTTACACTCACTGAGATAGGTGGTCGGCTTGATATGTGTAATAATTAAGCATTGAGGGCTGGGCCTGCCGCAATGCCTACAGAGTTCATTCACGGAGATGCTGTTGGAAGCCCGGGAGAAGAAACAATGCGCGAGACTTCACTTACTCTGTTACGGCTGAGAACTCCATTGACGGTTTGGGCCAGCTGATGACTGCACTGGTACAGTTCCGCCCGGGAAGAGCCGCGACCAGAATCCAGATAATCAGACACTCCGACGCCGACTCGCCTAGCATTGGCTGCACTTGACTGCAGGGTGGCTGCTGAGGCAGTCATGCACCTTCACCACTCTCCAACAACGGCCGAATCATTTCGCTGACCGGGCCGCATGTTGCGAGCTGCAGCAGCGGCTACAAGTGCGCAGCTGCCAAAGAACTGAAACTATGCCGTGCAGCCTCGCCCGCGCCAGCCCACGGCACCTATAGTGATTGGGCAAAGTAAATCATAGGACAGACTATCGACCTGACGTTAGTGATTGCCGGTGGCGGGTAAAACATTGTAGCCTGCCATGAGTTGAGCCAGCAACCCCCAAGCTAAGAGCTTTGGCATTCAGACGAGCTGCTAAATAGCAGCGCTGCTGCGGACAGCTGGGGGGCTCTATAAAGGCGTGACAATGCATTTCAGTACGGTGATGCGGATCACCACACTGAAATGCGTTAGTCTAACACCTGATGCGTGATACTTGGCAGGGCTGCTTAAACTTTCATGATTGTGGCTCGTTGTGCATTGAAATCACGACAGAGACCGCACAAAATTATCCTGTAAAACCATACGCATATCAAAACGGGGTTCTACATTTTCAGAAGGCGATTCTACAGGTGAAAGCCAGTTTTTGAGAACCTGAAAACCTGAAACCTGTGAGCTGTTGGTTGAAGGGTTATAAACATATGTCCATATTTAAATAGATCAGTGGGTGGCGCCACAGCACCATATTTAATGAGACGGACATATACAAAAGATGGATATACTTGGCCATTAGTCTTCAAATAAATAGAGTTCATGATGCAAAAGCAAACAGAGTTTATATTTCCAGCTTCCTGATTTACGTTTTTTTTTTTACACATTCGTCTGTAAGTATCCATACTTATTTTCTGCACATCTAATCGATATTTATCCGTATATATTTGTGCTCTATCAACAAAAGAAGATGCAACTCTTACATTCCCACCTTCTACATTCAGCAGATAAAGTGCGTACTCACCCTTGGAAGAATGTTGACTTTTAGTGTTTTGATTAGTCATGTTTATTACAACTATACCCTTGTCTGAAAACTTTGTAGTACAAATAAAAATCTACAAAGGTTATGCTTCTCTGGGAAATGTCATCTCTTTATTTAACTCCACCTTCTCAATCTGAACAGAAGTGGGGCTAGATGTCATGACAGATCACACAGTCATCAAGTTTCTGTTTTTCTTGCATTTAACAATAAACGCAAACAGTGAAACAGATTGCTTTGTATCAGTATTTGTATGTCAAATTGGGGAAAAACTGAGGACCTAAAATCCAAGTATAGCAAATGAGCCTCACGCATTCAGCAGGAGAGTGGTAAAGGTGTGTGGTATGTAACCTATGGTGCATTTTGGAGTACACTGACACAAACATATTACTAAAGCATGGTTTGGTGGCATACTGCTATTTACAGACAGCACATTCTCTATTAAAATGACCACAAAATTCACACTGACATGGAGTTTTGCTGATAAGACTCTATAGCGCACAAATGGTAAAGTGTGGAAATTGGGTGTCGGCAAACTTTAGAATTACAAGAAATGTGCTTCATTTGTGGTTTCCTAATTGCTGATATATTTTGAAATAGTTGTACAGTTCATTTGCAGGTCCTTACATTTTGTTGAATGTTAGAAAAAAACTGATATCCTACAGCCTTTCTTTCACTCTCCGTACCCCAGCAAGATTTCTTTAACATTGCAGTCAGAGAAAGAGAAGTATGCACCGATCTCCAGATTAAAAAAGGAACTGGACATTTTCAGAAGACATAGAAGGATATTTGACCTCTGTCGTTGAACACACAGCAATGTGGCAAGATAAAAACAACATTTAAAGGCACTTTTATTACTCATTCACTTTCTGAACTCCAGCATGGTTACATTGGGGGTTGCTTCAGCACCCCACACACCTACTTACGGCACCTATGGGTCAATGAATATATATTCATTTTCACACCCTGGAGGGCCACACTTGCATTGTATTCAAGGTTCATAACTAGAAGTCCCATGTTAACATTCTAAAGAACTATTGGATTATTATATAACATGCTAACATGGCATGCTACAATAATAACTAAAACAGTGCTTCATTTGTAAAAAAACATAAGTGTGGGGCCCTCATCAGGAGGCCACCGCAGTTTGTACCACACATTGCCACTGTACTTACACAACTACTGACCATCACACTGAAGTGTGACAGATCAGACTGTTCGAGGCCGCCAAAGCTTTAAGAATGGCTTGGGTGGCAGGTATTAGTTGTTTTTAATGTATATTGAACTAACAAACAACTGTTTCTCTGCTCATCTTTAAGTTACACAAACTGAGCCACCATGTGGCAGCTGTCATAATGCAGGTTTCGGCAATTAAGTGCCAGTGCCGGCAATTAAGTGCCTTTGTCAAGCACTGGAAACCACCGGCTCAAATTAAGCACTGAACTATAAGTGCCATCTGCTCTATTTGTGGTATTTCTGCAGTGCACAGTCTGACATTACAGCGCCCAGTTTACCATCCACATGTTTCTAAGCTTTTAATCATAGACTGAAGTCCGATTAGTCCTGTGATTATATCTTTCGGTGTGTATGGTTGATGTTGGTGTCGGATAGGTAGTACAGGAGGGAATTATTGTTTTTTTACACATTTCTTAGGTTTTTAAGCTGCCCATTATTGGACTCTTAGAAACAGTCTAAACGTGGTGTTGCAGACTATGTGACATATATTAATATGTTATACAAAATTATTAGATTGCTGTAAAATACATTAACAAGGTGTGTAATAGGCCTAACCCAGGCTTCCGCATCAACATTTTATGCAAGAATAACCTCCCTTATTTTTCAGTTTGGACAAGTGCTCAGGAGTAATCAAACAGTATCTGCAACTCAGGATCTGTAATTAACCTCCTCTGGACTCCTGCAAACACAAAAGACACAAACTGAGAAAGTTGAAATCTCTTGTCTACAGTTGCCTCTTTGTGCTTGATTGCATCTACGCAGTGTGTGCCGCTCGCTCATCACATGTAAACAGCATGTCCTCAACTCATGAGACACTGTGAAACCCATCCTGATCAACCTACATGTACATCGTTTTCCACAAAGTTATAAACCGTGCAACTGCACATAAATCATCCTAGATATGCCAAAGCTCACCCTGCCACTTTGGTAGCTATCTTAGATACTGTGCCCATGATATAACTAAGAGTCTCATTAAGCTGGCTTTATTTGTTCTCCACCTGAAAAATACATTACTGATTTTTTTTACAGATGGTGATTGATATATTGCTGCAGGTGTGTCGCACATGGAGCATACTTGACTTAACACTAGTTATCCAATTTGAAGCTATCAGTTTTGACTTGGGAAAAACTCCTGTATAAAGCTGCCATCTAGACTGCTCCACTTTAGAACCATTAAGTCTGGAACTCCACACTGTCAACAGATCTCACCATGGCTATCAAACCAAAATCAAAAGAGCCTCAAATCACACTAGTCTACAGGATACAGATAACAACTCCCTAAAAATACTATCCTTCTCTGGCCATTCTAAAAATACCATCACAAGACACATACACAGTGCTTTTATGACTAACCCAGAAACCTTAAAAAGAGTCAAATACGACATGTTCACATTCAGCTGCATCAAAACTTTTCTACTAATTTACTAATTGCATGCCCTTCTGAACACACTCTGCTATCTATTCATAGTTAAAAACACATAAATCCCTTATGCGGAAAAAACTCACTGTTCCAGGATGCCTAACCCAAAGATTTGAGCTGTACATCAGTCAAGGTAACTGATGTGCAACTGAGGAATGGGTGAAGACCTTCACCCATTCCCAAGATATACATCATATACCTCGACTGTCTTACGCTCATAAAAATACTCCTTTTTCCTTACCAACTAATTTCTCTTTTTTTCCCTCCACTCATCATCATCTCCAATTCTTCCATCCACATCTCCACGCTTTTCATTAACCCACAGAGAGCACATGATACTATTGGGTGTGTGCCTCTTAAGCAATAAAAACTGGGTGACACCTGTGGTAGAAAGAGGTGTCCATCTAATACTCCCTCACTTTGTTTTTCAACTCAGCCTTCCAATTCTCACCACACATCAATGAATGTGGTATGGATTCTTTCAACGCTTTGTTAAAGCGTTCAATCATTCCATTAGTCTCAGGGTGATACAACGCTGTTTTCTTATGCTTTATTACCCTGGCACACAAAAATTCCTCCATGATTTTAGAAGTGAATCGCACACCGTTGTCAGTCAACAAAGTAGAAGGAAAGCTCTCGCTCGAACAATTCCTCCAGAAAGCAAATCACATCACAAGTTTCTACAGACTCCACAATTTTCACCTCTGGTCAGCGGAAATACATGTCCATACACACAAGAACATATTTATCATGAGACGTTATTCTAATTGGATCTAAAATATCCACGGCAATGTCAACCCATGGCTCGGAGGCATGTTCCAGAACAACCATAGGCTGTACCCTACAATTCAACACCTTATCACTACCCGCACACTCTACACAATCTCTCACTATTCTCTCACTTATCAAGTCCATACCCGGCCACCAATGCTCCTCTGTGACCCTTTCCTTAGTTTTAGATATCCCCATATAACTTTCATGGGCATTGTCTATCAATTCTTTCCTCAAAGAACTCGGCAGTACCAATTTACTGCCCCTCATAACCAATCCATCCATGAGAATCAGTTCATCTTTAACTTGCCAATAGCTTTTGACATCCTCCTCACAGCTATCTTTAGACCACCTTTCTGACATCTTCCTTATCACTCTCTGTAATGTTTGATCATCTCTAAGCTCCCTTCTCCATTCTTCATCCTGAACAATGCCCCCCTGTAACTGTGCATACATTAATTTCTTCATCACGGATTTCTCATTTAAAGAACTCATCACACATCAAATCGTCATCCGGCTGTACAAGACACAGTTTTGAAAAACAATCAGCCACAGAATTACTCGCTCCAGGAACATATGATACCACAAACTCAAACTCTTGAAGAGCCACAGCCATTTATGACTGCTACTGGAGATGAAATCAACTCTTTTTGTCGTGAAAACTTCTATGAGGGGTTTGTGAGCCATGTGAACTTCAAAGGTTTGTCCCCATAAAAACCTTCTCAGCTTTCCTATGGCCCAATACACTGCCATAGCCTTTTCCTCTATGACTGAATAATTAATTAGGTTACGATCCAGTCCACAGATGCCAACCTCCTCATTTTCCTCACATCGTTTGCCTCCTGGAAGGCCCTTAAAACCTCTGCCTTCCCTAGGAGAGAGAAACAACGAAAAATCATTAACTGTCATACTAGATTATGACACAACTAGCTCACCTCCCTTCATTCCTCTCTCCACCCCTTACAGAATAGAAACACCAATCATGTTTCCTACAGCATTTGTATTACATGCACAGAATGGAGCAATATTACATCCAGTATGAGTCAGATCTGACTGACCTCACAGACATAATCGCCAACTCTGGTGAAAGTCAATATTGCTCCTTTCTACAGCCTTCCTTTAATAGCTATCCTCAAACCGAGCCAAGAATTACCAAAACAGCAACACAAGAGGCTTGGACTTATGTTTGGACATCTGAAAGCTGTAACATTACTACAACCATCATTCTACAAACCAAAGCTTATGTCTCATCTGACCACCATAATGAATTTGATAAAATATACCTAATGCAGGATACATTTTATGATTTTAAAAAACTCAAGAACACACTGCCCATCTCTCTCTCTCTCTCTCTCTCACTAGCAGTTACCTCCCAGTAGCTGCCTTCCAAATCCTCATCATTGTAGCACACCCATCAATCTTGCTCCTGAGTGTGTCACTACCAGCCGCGGCCTGTGCAGGTAAGACCGGTGGGGCCTGGTGGGCGGCGGGGGCAGGGGGGGGGGATTTCGACAGGCGATCATGGGGGAAAATGAATTATTTATTTAATTTTCCCTCATCATAGTCCGTCTAAATCCCCCCCACCCGGCCCTACCACTCTTACCTGCACGGCCACAGCTGGTCACTACGTCCATCATCCTAAATGCTTTCCATGCACCTGCTCTCTTTTGATTTTCAGGTCCTAGAGTACATACTTCACCCACAAAATGTAGAAACAGGCACTCAAAAGAAAATCATAGCTCAGAAAAGCCATAGCTATCTCATACGAATCCACACAACTCAACTCTGTTACACATCATCCACCGAATACAGCTAAGGTGCCCTCCTAAATAGAAGGCCTGCTAACTCTAATGAGGCATCTGTATCTGTTCTCAACTTACCTGGACATTTTAGCACCCACAGAAATTTGGTTTAGCCCAATCTCTAAATAAATATTTGATCTTATACTACCGTTGAGATAAAGCATCCTTTTCTTTGAAGAGCTAAAAAGTTGGAGGGTTTTCTTTATCAAATCAAAAACGGGGGGACACTGTTCCGGAGGAGGGGTGCTGCGTGTCACCCACTCACTAAGAGGAAAAAGAGAGTGGAAAGAAGGCAGATAGAGAGGTCCTAGCCCTAGAACCCACAGGTTAGAGGGAAGAACAAGTCTTGCCTCTTGTTGCCCTCACACACCCAGAAGGATGTTATGCTTCATCATCGGGCGTTTGCTCCTCGTCGGGCCGGCGCTGCAATGCCCTACAAGTCCCCCGAAGGGTCGCTTTAGCGGAGATCTTTTGCGAACTGCCGTCTGATGCATGCGGGTATGTGGGGTGAGTCCTATATAGAGGGTGAGTCAGTGCGTGCAAGGTTAAAACTGGCTAAGGGTTACCAGAGAGGTGTGTTTATTGTGACGGTATCCTTGTCAGAATAAAAAACCCGAAGGTCAGTTGTTACCCCAATAGGCGCAATGTGCCTAGGTACCTAAAAGGTCAACATGTTTCGCGCCTAGGTGGTCACGAAGATCCGCGGCGCTTCATCAGGACCAGAGAGTAAAGCGTGACAGGAAAGTGCACGTGAGTAGTGGGTAAAAGGGATAAAAAACATCTGTGAAATCAGGGCGGGCCAAAACTGTGAACCCTACAGTTAGGTTAAAACTAAATAGTTGAAACGCTCCTGATGTAACCTAGGAAACAAAGAACACAACAAAAAGACATACATCAGAAATATACACGAGGTGTCAAGTTATGCCTCAGTAATGTACATCAAGAAAGTGCACATGGTGCATTAAAACAAGAGACCGACTGAGTGGTTATACCATGGGACAAGTACCCAACGTGGTGGCTCCCTCGGCGTGCACAGCGGGCCGGCTGCACGATATGCCAGAAAGCTGGTGATCACGTTTGCGGCCCTGCCGGCACCCTAGGAGCAACCCTTGTTGGTGAGAGCGCCATGAAAATGGATGCCCAGCATGGGAGGCCAGTATCGCCCAGGCAATGCATAGAGTGATGCAAAACCAAAGGGGATGATGGACGGAGTGTTGAACATTGCAAGCACTCACCCCCAGTCAACTGATCTGGGTTTAATCCATCATCATTCTTTAGCTCACTCCGCCACCCCAGTTCAGATATGGCCATATGCAAATCAGTCTGACCCTGTGCCTCATGGGAACAGTCCAGCCCGAACTGCCAAGCCATGTCTTCCCTGGACCGGAAACAAGCATCCTGGGACCGGTTTCGGGCTCACAGCCCTCATCAGCCAGGCTATCTTGAATCCAGTGGCAAAGTGAGCAAGGGACCCACGTCTGGGCATACCCTTCCAACTTAGGGCGAACAATGCAAAACCAAAGGGGATGATGGACGGAATGTTGAACATTGCAAGCACTCACCCCCAGTCAACTGATCTGGGTTTAATCCATCATCATTCTTTAGCTCACTCCGCCACCCCAGTTCAGACATGGCCATATGCAAATCAGTCTGACCCTGTGCCTCATGGGAACAGTCCAGCCCGAACTGCCAAGCCATGTCTTCCCTGGACCGGAAACAAGCATCCTGGGACCGGTTTCGGGCTCACAGCCCTCATCAGCCAGGCTATCTTGAATCCAGTGGCAAAGTGAGCAAGGGACCCACGTCTGGGCATACCCTGCCAACTTAGGGCGAACAATGCAAAACCAAAGGGGATGATGGACGGAGCTAGCCTGGCTGAAGAAGGGCGATGCCCTGAAACCGGTCCCAGGATGCTTGTTTCCGGTCCAGGGAGGACCTGGCTTGGCAGTTCGGGCTGGACTGTTCCCACATGGATCAGGGTCAAGACTGATTTGCATATGGCTGGGTCCAAACTGGGGTGGTGTGGTGAGCAAAAGAATGATGGATTTAACCCAGATCCTTGTGACTGGGGGTGAATGTTTGCATTGTCTAGCATTCCGTCCATCAATTGTTTCTTTTGCAATGCATAGAGTGAGGCACACAAGCGTAAAAGGGCAACTGGCACATGGTAAATAACAGAAAGAACAACAACCACAGAGGAAGCAGGCACACGTCGTGAATCAAACCGGCCATCTATTGGGTCGGCACTGTGTGACAAGAGAAATACGTTGCTGTAAAAATACATGCGGTCAAGAATGACGTTTAACAGTGAACAATAAGGTAGGGGACCCTTACCTAATATCAAAAGGGAGTAATGTTCCTTGGGCTAATGGCGCAGGATGCCCGCACCTTACCGGGCTAGAGAGGAAAAACAACATAATAGAGCAAATTGTGAGAGGAAAGCAGGCAAGCCCCAAAACCCACATCCGACAGCGACTTACTGTGCTGAGTCCCGGGTCCATGTCTCCTATATCTACTTACAATTTAGCTCAGGTGCCAGCTCAGAAGCACCTACCCCGTCCATACGCCTGCCCGACTGTAAACTGGCCATGGTTGGGGCAGTCCAGATATAGTGGCGATAATTGTAGCTAGGGCGGTCCCTTCTTCCGGGATGCCGAGTCAAGGCGAAAGTTGGTGTGCATGTGCATACGTTTAGTGTTGTAGTCCCTAGGCATTGCGCATGCACATGGAAGAGCAGACAATTCTTAGTGAACTGCACGTAAGCGTGCAGATTGTTGTAAAGCATAAGCGGTTGCCATGGAGTTCTGACGCCAGTGGGGTGGGGCGTGAAATGTTAACAAGGTGGTAGAAGTAATACAGGGAAAAGTGAAACACCCCGGATGAGGCTCAATTATAGCATCTAGCACCGGGGGGTCACGAAGGACATTCACGTTGTGAACCTGATACCTGGGTCATCATGTGAATTTAAGCAAAGCTATCCTGCTGGGACACAGGGGAAGATGAACTAGGCCCCATAATGAGTGGCGGGTGTCCACACTTATGAGATATGATGAACACAGCTACAGTGCAAGTGTGTAAGGGAGGGTACGAGAGGTCTGGGCCTCAGACTGTGGGGGGACGTTGTACCATGGTACAGCCCTAAGGGACCTAGGGGTGGCCAAGAATGGAGTCTGGAGAATATAGGGTAACACGCCGGGGGAGCCACCACGTTGGGTACTTGTCCCATGGTATAACCACTCAGTCGGTCTCTTGTTTTAATGCACCATGTGCGCTTTCTTGATGTACATTACTGAGGCATATCTTGACGCCTCGTGTATATTTCTGATGTATGTCTTTTTGTTGTTTTCTTTGTTTCCTAGGTTTATTTGCACACCTTCCATTTTTGGGCCGACCCCGTTCCGCCGCGGCTGACGTGCCGTTTGAGCGGAGGGCGGACCCTTCATCCCAGCTGTCCGCACTTCCGGGGAGGACGCAGTCTAGTCGTCCCACGGAAGTTACTATTTAATCACCAGATGGTGCGAACGCGCAGCGGACGCGCGCAGCGGGCGCGCCTAAGGCAAGCCCGTCTGCGCCCGTCCGCGTCTGGACCGCTCCCAGTGCTGGAAACGCTGGTTTAATGTCCACCCAAACAGTAAGTTATTCCGCTAGAGAGTTATATTCTCTTAATAGAATGAGGGAGAATTGTTGTTTAGTGGGCCCTGGGGAAAGAGTGACCAGCTGCATATGCGGCTTTTCGCTCCCACAAACACAAGGCATTATGGCCTTGCAATCTTGCCAAACCTTTCAGAACCACTACTCTAATAAATCTTTAAATAGCTCCTTAAGCGGTGGCCTGGTTAACGCCAGATCATTAGCAAAGCATAAATATGAGGTAGCTTTCACCATAGAAAATTTGGATCTGGATATATTATTTATAACAGAAACTTGGGCAGATGTCGCCTCAGATCCTGATTTTATTACTGCTACCCCTGTAGGGTTTCGAGCAATTAGAGTAGATAGGTCACTAAAAAGAGGCGGTGGAGTGGCTATTATTTTTAGAGAACACCTTTTAGTCACCTACTATCCTGTCTCTACTCCTTCCTATGAGGCCCTCCACTTCACATTTGAACTTAACCCCAAGCCTACCTTTAGAGGCATCTTAATATATCGACCACCAGGCTCCAGAAATGCATTTATAACTGACCTTGATACCCTCCTCGAACCCATTTTTTTAAATAAGGACTTTACTATCCTTGGAGATTTTAATTTTTATCTAGAAGATAAAGATAATAGAGAAACGGCAGTGCTTTTAGATACATTTGGAGCAGTTGGATTAACCCAGTTAGTGGAATCCCCTACCCATGAGGCTGGGCACACACTGGATGGTGTTTTTTCCACGGTTTATGGGCTCATAGTAAAAGAAATCCTCCCGCTGACGTGGTCAGACCACTCACTAATTAAGTTCTGTCTTCCATGCACCACGGCGAGACAGGTTGGCACCACTAAACTACCTGTTTCTTCTTGTAAGGCATGGAGTAAAGTGGATAAAACAATACTTCGCGCCCACCTGGAGAGTTCACCACCTCAACTTCTGGGCCATGTGGACTTAGCGGTCACCAATCACACTAACTGGATTCTTGATGCAGTTAACGCCTCGGTACCCACTAAAATAGTATCTAGAAATAGAAATACCCCTTCCGCACCCTGGTTTTCGGAATCACGTCGGAAAGAAAAACAAAACTGTCGCCGAATGGAACGTCGTTGGCGAACAAACTATCACGAGCCGGAAAAGCAAGCATATAGGCTGGCTTTAGTGAATTATAAAAACTCACTTATATCAGAAAAAAGGAATTATTTTACTCATCAGATTAAGGCAGCCAATAATTCCTCTAAGGAATTATTTTTGGTAATAAACAAACTTACTTTACCCTATAAGACAGAAAAGAAGGGCAACCAAAAGTTCTGCAATGATATTGCTGCAACATTCAAATCTAAAGTCCTGGATATTTTTAAAGCCTTTAAGGATGGCCCAGGGCCCTGCTTTTCGGCCCCAGCGAACTGTCCCGACCTCGATAAAAGTACTCTGATTACTTTTTCCCCGTTTCCTTGGAAGTAGTAGAAAAACTCTTAAACGAAGCCAGGTCAGGATCTCCTATGGATCCGTGCCCACCAGCACTTCTTAAAGAAATAGTGGATCTGGTGAGTCCAGGGTTTGTAGATATCTTCAACTCTATGTTTACCTCTGGTACCTTCCCTGTTAGTTGGAAAGAGACGTCCATCCTCCCTTTGTTAAAAAAACCAACCTTAGATGCATTTAACCCCAATAACTATCGACCCATAGCCAGATTGCCTACACCGGCAAAAATAGTGGATAAAATCATGAATACTCAATTAACTCAATTCATTAGGGATAACAACTTGCTGGACCATTCACAGTTTGGGTTTCGTAAAGAACACAGCACGGAAACGGCACTTATTAAAGCTACCAAAGAGATTAGAGCGGTAATGGACGTAGGAGGCACAGCTGCTCTTGTGCTCCTCGATTTATCGTCCGCTTTTGACACGGTTGATCACACTCTTTTGCAGCAGAGGTTAGAGAAGTTGGGAGTAGGGGGCACTGCCCTGGCACTACTGTCTTCCTTCCTGAAGGATCAGAGATCAACAGTGTCACTTGATGGTTTTGACTCGGCCCCTTATATCTTGCCATGTGGTGTGCCACAGGGCAGTTCACTAAGTCCTTCTTTGTTCAACATCTACGTTTCTGAACTGGCCCCATTGATCCGTGAATTTGGATTTAGTTTGACGTCATACGCTGATGATACTCAGATTGTGGTAGCTGCATACAAACATCAAACCTCTCCCATCCAGCAGTTTCAAAACTGTATGGGTACAATCAACAAATGGATGAGTGCACATTGCCTCAAACTCAATTCTGAAAAAACCGAGGTTTTGATCTTTGGTAATATGCAGCCAACCTGGGGTAATCTGTGGTGGCCGGCAGAGATGGGTACACCTCCCATACCAGCAGCTAAAGTCAAGAATTTAGGTGTTTGGATTGACAATAAACTAACACTTTGTCAGCAGACCAACACCATCGTCTCGGCCTCCTATTTTCTTATAAAGAAAATAAGGAAGATACTTCCGTACATCCCCGTGGATACCAGAAAAACGGTAGTTACCTCTCTTATTCAGTCCAAGTTGGACTACTGTAATGGGCTATATTTGAATGTGCAGAAGCAGTGTTTAAAGAAGCTTCAGATGGTCCAAAATTCAGCTGCTCGTCTTTTGCTTAACATCCCCACGCATATAACGGTATCTAAGGAAATCCGCAATTTGCACTGGCTCCCTGTTTCCCAGCGTATTAAGTTTAAGGCTCTGTGTCTTGCCTACAAAGCTTTGAATTGTGCAGGTCCTTCTTTTCTCCAGAATCTCTTTGTATGGTACAAACCTACCAGACACTTACGTTCGGAGGGGCTAGACTTCTTACAGTCCCCAGAATCCGCACGGCGCATTGGGGTGGCCGTAGCTTTCACTACGGCACCTCCAAACTCTGGAACACCCTTCCAATGGAACTCAGGAATGCTAGCTCCTTAGTGAGTTTTAGAAAAAGTTAAAGACCTGGTTATTTCAGGTCTAGACACTAAATATACTCACTGTGGTCCTCAGCGCCAAGACACCTCCGGGTATTCGTGCGCTTTTATAAATTTCATTAACATTAACATTAACATTAACATCAGGAGCGTTTCAACTATTTAGTTTTAACCTAACTGTAGGGTTCACAGTTTTGGCCCGCCCTGATTTCACAGAGGTTTTTTATCCCTTTTACCCACTACTCACGTGCACTTTCACATCATGCTTTACTCTCTGGTCCTGATGAAGCGCCACGGATCTTCGTGACCACCTAGGCGCGAAACATATTGACCTTTTAGTTACCTTGGCACATTGCGCCTATTGGGGTAACAACTGACCTTCTGGTTTTTTATTCTGACAAGGGTACCGTCACAATAAACACACCTCTCTGGTAACCCTTAGCCAGTTTTAACCTTGCACGCACTGACTCACCCTCTATATAGGACTCACCCCACATACCCGCACGCATCAGACGGCAGTTCGCAAAAGATCTCCGCTAAAGCGACCCTTTGGGGGACCCGTATGGCATTGCAGCGCCGGCCCAACGAGGAGCAAACGCCCGATGATGAAGCATGACATCCTTCGGGGTGTCTGAGGTCAACAAGAGGCAAGACTTGTTCTTCCCTCTAACCTGTGGGTTCTAGGCCTAGGACCTCTCTATCTGCCTTCTTTCCACTCTCTTTTTCCTCTTAGTGAGTGGGTGACACGCAGCACCCCTCCTCCGGAACAGTGTCCCCCCATTTTTGATTTAACAATTAGCTCTAGGAGCACGGGCACTGGACCATAACCTGCTCCTGGTCCCCCCTTCTTATTGTTGATATAGGGTTTTCTTTATTCACATGAAATACCTCAAATGCAAACTGATAGAATTAAATAACTCCACTTCCTTCCAATGCCCTGTCATCATGTTTCCACATACAGTTCCGAAAACAATTAAACTAAATATCTTATATCGACTCCTGACAGTGAAAATAGCTTAATGATGGACTCTCTAATTAAAGAACGGGAAGGCCCATCTCATGCGTCTACACATTTGGGGAAGATTTGAACATTCATTATGAAAAATGATGAGAATACCTACATATCCCCCTCCACTCCTTCCTACTGAATACAAACCATTTGTAACATTGCACCTCTCCAACATATAATTTGGGCTCCATCCTGGACATAATTATTGAATAGGAATATCACATACAAATGTATAGCCCTCTAAATAAGACTTTTCAGACTTCTTCAACGTACCCTTCAAAATCCTAGTCACTTCATTGTTTAACATACTTTCTTCCTGCCAGACCAGAAACTTTAATGGTAAAGTCAAGATATACTAAGGCCATGGACATTAAGGCACTATGCCCTATTATCAAGTCTGTACATCAATCAAAAGAGCATAATGCTGACATTTCCACACTAACAGAGCAAAACAATAATGAGATATCCAGTAGGATAGGCAATCAGGCTCATGTAACCTACAGAGAGAAGAGATCCAGAAAGGCTGTAAGTTGGTTCAATGATGACATAAACAATATGCATAATACTTTGAGTCTCAGGGAGGAGATAGAGAAATTAAAGTACATCACACCTCCACAAACTTTAATGTAGCAGAAAATCATACATTCAAATGCTATAACACACAAACTTAGAAACACATAACCACTCTAGGGAACAGTTTCACACTTTAACGAGACAAATATCAGAGTCTGTCCCACCACATCTCACAGAATCTAAATATAATTACTTAGGCTCCCACTTCTCCATTAAGATCAAAAGAATCATAAACACAGTAAACTCTATGATATGCAAAGTACAAATTTCACCAAGAAAAATCCCATGGGGATTTGTGAACTGGCTCTACACGGGGAAACATGGCGGCAAGCTGACGCCGGTCACGGGATCTCCCTGAGCAGCACGAAGCATGAGCTGAATTAAGTGCAATTTTAAAACGAAGATTCAGCCAGGAAAAGATGCAAAACAAGACGGATAAAAACGGATAAAACTGAGATAATTAAACAGGACGGACCTCTAAAGAAAAGAACTCTTACGGGCGGTTACATAGGTCAGGATACCGAGAGTCAGCTGGGGATCTGGAGGCGTGCAGCAGACCTCTGGAGGAGGACGAGGTCGGCTTTGGCGTTGGTCGGATTCCGGGCCGGGGGAGGCAGTGTCAGAACAAGACACTGGCCGGCAAGGGAGGCGGAAAAGCCCGGGAAGAGACGCAGTGGGTGCCGTGGTGGGGGGCTCAGCCTGAATTTACGACCGGAGGAGGGGGTAAGGCGCAGGAGCGTACAAAATCAATAAAATCAACAAACAGAGGTAATAGTAGCTCTGTCGATGGAAAGTGACTCGCTCTCCAAGGCACTGCAGCGCAATAAAAAGAGGGAGAAGGAGGGAGAGGGGGACGACGTAATAGCTATAGAAGGAACAGTTGGCCCACGGAGAGGGTCAGAGATACCGGAGGGGGCAGGCAGGGGCATCTCTAACACATCTGTGAATAAGGGAGTCCCCCAATCCAGACAAAAAATAGATATCAGTTAAGGTCCCTCCCCGAGGCCAAAAGCAGAGGCGGCAAAACTAGTGTGGGTAGAGAACAGGTGGTTAGGGAGGTGGTACCAGTTTCCCCAAAAAGAAAAGCG